>CAUYRH010066467.1:0-61838 GCA_963574655.1 Perodicticus potto | reverse complement strand
AGAATCAAAAGTGGGCTCAGGGCCTGTAGATCAGTGGCTAGGGCACCAGCCACATATACTGGAGCTGGTGGGTTCGAACTCAGCCCTGGGCTGTTAAACGACAACGACAACTACAACCAAAAAATATCCAGGTGTTGTGATGGGCACCTATAGTCCCAGCTACTTGGGAGGCTGAGGCAAGAGAATCACTTAAGCCCAAGTGTTTGAGATTGCTGTGAGCTGTGACACCACAGCACTCTGCCCAGGGCAACATAAGTAAGACTCTCCAAAAAAAAGAGAGAATCAAAAGCCATCTATTTTCTAGCTGAGTTAAGCAGAAGACATAAGATACCATTTTTCACAAATATTTCAATAAGAAATAAGCTTCTACAAAGTGTTGGGCCCATAAGTGAGTCAATTCCCATTCAAAAAAATATATTTATGTTACTTTGCCATTGAAACCAAGGTTGGCCTCCATTTGGCTCCTGGACAGCATGGCAGATCACTTAAACTCTAAATCAGCTTTCCCAGTTTTCAGTGAGCATTGCTGTTCACTCATCATGCCTGTCTTGACCCTCAACCCCCGTGAGAAGCCCTCCAGAACACCTGAGGCTGGACTTGAGCACCATCCTATGAACTTCCATAGGCTTCACTCAGTACCCTGCTACCTTGAAATTGCCTAGACCATAGCCTCCCTGAAGGCAAAGATAATGCCCCATTCACCCCAGGATCCTTCAAACAGGTAAGTGCTCAGAAAATATGCGTTAACAGAAAAACACGTGAATGCACAACTGAGTATATTTCCAAGATGGTTAGAACCCAAAACTATTTATAAAGAGCTACACAAATTTAAGGTGTTGTCATCATCATAAGCAGCCCTGAATATGAGGTGGCTGGGCTGAGAAATCTGCTCTGGCCGTAAGGGCTGCCTGTTGCTCCCATCTGCGGCTGTCCGGCCCCTTCTCCCATTACACACCCATGGAGCTTTCCTGAGCTGACCCCATGCAGGCAGGGCTGGAGGGGTGTTTTCTAGCCTCACCAACCTAATTGTTCCTCATTTCCTGCCCATAAATGGTACAAGGTGTGGAGTTGCACCTCCCAGTGTCCCAGTTTCAATCATTTGTCGGCATTATTCAACACTAATGGCTTTTACAAATGTAAGTCTTTAAGCTCCAGCAAGTTACATGTGTTCGAGGAGGCCACGGAAAGAAGGTGCACTCACCATCCCTGTAGCTTCCAGGGAAATGTTCTCCAAATACCCTGAAAAGCCAGGGCAGGGCCCAGCATTCCAAAGCTCTGTGCCTTTGTTCGGCAATCTCTCAAGAGATTGGGTTGTTATTATTAATAAAGTGTGACTTTCTCCAAATGACAGAACAAAGCCCTGCGTGTTACCAACTGCATGGAAAAGACGAGCACGATGAAATTTGAATTACATCAGTTTATTTGACACCGAATATTTCATGCATTTAACTTATTCATTTTTAAAATTATTTTTAAGCAATACAATAGCATTAGATAAGATTTTTAGAATAGTTTTGTCACTAAGCCTGAAGACTCTAGTAGCTGTAGCTGTTACCATCTTGGAAGGGTCATTATCAATCTTTTTTTTGTAGTTGTTTCATTCAATATAATACAGTGTGTTTTCTCTTTTCTCATTTAATATTATATCATAAGTATATTTTCTGGTTGTAATTATAGTTTTAGGAGCTATCGTTATTTATTTTAGCACATACAGTCCGATCTCCTTAACCATTCCCTATTGTTAAACATTTATATATAAAATCATATTTTTTAAAAAAAATATGTGTGTATTTTCTCTTTTTTTCATTTAATGTTATACCATAAGTATATTTTCTGGTTGTAATTATAGTTTTAGGAGCGATTGTTATTTATTTTAGTATATATAGTCCAATCTCCTCAACCATTCCCTATTGTTAAACATTTATATATAAGATCATATTTTTTTTTAAAGACTTAAGGCCAGGCGTGGTGGCTCACACCTGTAATCCTAACACTCTGGGAGGTGGATTGCTTGAGCTCAGGAGTTCAAGACCAGCTTGAGTAAGAGCAAGACCCCATCTCAAAAAAAAAAGAAAAAAATAGCTGGGCATTGTGGCAGGTGCCTGTAGGCCCAGCTACTTGGGAGGCGGAGACAAGAAGGTTGCTTGAACCCAAGAGTTTGAGGTTGCTAGGATGATACCACAGCACTCTACCCAGGGTAAAAGAGACTCTGTCTTAAAAAAAAAAAAATGCTAACTTAGAAAGTAAGCAA
This sequence comes from Perodicticus potto, assembly GCA_963574655.1. Classification (NCBI taxonomy): domain Eukaryota; kingdom Metazoa; phylum Chordata; class Mammalia; order Primates; family Lorisidae; genus Perodicticus; species Perodicticus potto. Next base: position 59,587 of record CAUYRH010066467.1, on the reverse strand, counting down.
CAGACTAGGGAAAAATCCTCCCAGCAAATATGAAGGATTACTCACCCATTTTGGCATTAGACATCTGATTGGCATCTTTAGCCCTTTTAAGAACTCCCAAACATCACTTTCCAGAAATGGAAAGGCACAAGTCTGAGGGTAAGAATAGACAGCAGGAAAGAATTAAAACACTCTGAAAAACTACAAATGCAATAATAAATATGAATAATTCCAACTTTCATAATTAAAAGAGAGTCTCCAAAATAAATAAATATCTAACAATATATCATTTACTTAAAGCAGTATTGTTCAGATTCATTACTAAATGCAACTGGAGGAAAATTCCAAAACCACAATATGTTAGCATGAATTCCTCCCAAATCAGACACTGTGACAAAGGCTTGTGTGCAGATGGTTCATCTGGGACGTGATTCCTGGAAGCAGGAGTGAGGAGCCGGGCAAAGGAAAACAAATACGAGGACACGTGACTGAGCTGGTCTCAATCATGTGGGAGAGTGATGTTTGATCTTGTCAGGACCCCCACAGAACCTTCCAGAATACATCTCAGAGCTCATTTCCCAGAGGGTGAATGGAGAAAGGCTAATTCGTTAGCTCTCACATCCCACTGGTCAGGCATAACCCCATGGGAACTGATCTTTCTTGGCTTTGTCAGTTAGGATAATGCTGTAGAGTGAACCAGTTGTTTGTCATATCAGCTGTTGGAGGGGCTGAGAAGCGTTGTCTCATATACTTCTTTCCTAGCCTCATTCAGATTTTCAGGTGCCTTTTCTCAAGGTCATTTCCTTCTAGGAGATGACTAGCTTCTGCAAGTGAAATAGGCTAGATCCTCCCATTCCACTGCTATCCCAGCCTTCCTCCATACTCGTCATAGCCCTCCGCCAATACCCACTGTTGATTTCCCTCCCACCCTCCCTAGCCAGTGCTTCAGCTGGTCCAGGCACTTCACTGGCTGGATGCCCCAGAGCTTCATCCCTACCGGAGACACTTGCTTGGCTGCTGCTGTGCTTGTGTGCTTGAGTCACCTGTTCACTGTCATGATTGTGCATGGCGATATCAAGAGTCATCCTGGTGGTTCCCCTAAGTTTCTGACATATTCAGCCCTACCTCCATTCTATGGCAACAACCCTATCCCTGCAAATTCCCTCTGTCCCCCATATTCAGGGTCTGTGATTCTTGCCAGTCCAGCAACCCCCTTCTTTACCTATTATTGGTACAGTGTTAAGAGGACCCCAAAATTACGAGGCAGAAATAGTTTGAGGTTTAGTAGAAACTTTACTGTAGAAGTGTCCCCTAGCTTGGGAATGAGGGCCTTTAATCTAGCAGAGCCTAATGATCAACACTCAAAAATTTCAGCCTAAAGGTCTAAATTCTAGGACTTGTCTCATAACCAACTGTCTTAACCTGGGTTCCCCCAAAGTCAGAGCCCGAAAAGGACTTATATGCAAGTCGTTTATTTAGAAGATGATTCTAGGAAGGGAGGCCAGTGAGAGACAGGAGAAAAAGAGAAAAAAAAAAAAATGACACAGGAGGCATTGTTGAATTGGCCACTCCTATGGTAGATAGGAGCTTTACAAATACATTTTGAAACTTCCACCTCAGAAATCAAAGGGAAAAAGGGAAAGGTATTTGTACCTATGTATGATTGAGATTTTTCTTTGTATACCTACTAATCATGGCCCAAATTCTCTTTCTTTTCTTTTCTTTCTTTTTTTTTTCGCAGATTTTGGCTGGGGCTGGGGTTTGAACCCACCACCTCTGGCATATGGGGCTGGTACCCTACTCCTTTGAGTCACAGGCACCACCCCCAAATTCTCTTTCTTTAAAATCCTGCATCCCTGACACGGAGTATAGGCAAATTTTACCTTATTGTCCAAGGTTAAATGTAATTTTTTGTATCAGATGTCATTTTTTATTTTTCTTGCCCAAGAACACCTAAATCATTCTGCTTGGAAGCTCCAGCATTGAGTTTCCCTGAAGTTCCAGGACTTTGACAATTCCCCTCACTGTTTAATGTAGTTTCCAATAGTTCACATGAAGTCCCAATTTCCATGGGGGGCTCCCAAATACTACGGATAGATGTCACGTTCACCATCTCTTTCATCCCACTAGTAGACCAAAACATATTGTGGTGTCAGAAATTCCTGGCTATGAGTATATTTAGCCCTGAAGAGATATGTTGTGTTTTTCACATAGATTCCAACAAGTGGTAACTCCAAGTGGGGTGTTTTTCACATAGATTCCAACAAGTGGTAACTCCAAATGGATTCTTCCAAGAGAAGAATCAGAAAACACCAGTTCAGCCCATGTTGTGTAACATTCAGGATACTGAATTCTATAGAGGTAAGATAATTTGCTCATCTGCAAAATGATTGTGATAGTCACATGGCCTTTTGTCTTTGTACACACAAAAAAAGAGTTAAGGGATATTTGGTGTTGTTTCCACGTCTTTTTTTTTGCAGTTATTGGCCGGGGCTGGGTTTGAATCCTCCACCTCTGGCATATGGGGCCAGCGCCCTACTCCTTTGAGCCACAGGTGCCACCCTGTTGTTCTACTTCTTAGAAGGACACCAGTCCTTTTGGTTTAAGGCTCCATCCTTATGACATCATTTAACCTCCGTTGCTATCCTAAAGGACCCATCTCTACCTATAGTCAGTGTAGGAGTTAGGGATTCAACATGTATTTTTATTTTGTGGGGGGTGGGGAGGACACAATTCAATCCCTATCACTTCCTAAGTATAAACAATCAAGGTGTGATAAAAAGGTACCCCATTCTTTCTCCATCCAAATCCACTCTTTCAAAGACATCTCTTCTACCACCACCAAACACAGTCCTGACTCCACCTCTACTTAAAATCCTTCACCCAGGGAAGTCATTTGGTCATTGCTTTTCCAGGATTTCCATCCCATGCCTCCTGCCTTCTTCACTTCTGAGGATTGTTGTGAGCCCCATCGTGGAGGCTGCAGCCCAAGCATGCAGCCAGGCCCCTCCTACAGCTCCTTCTCTATGCTGGGGATCAATCTGTCCTCTGAATCTTGCTTCTAACTCTTGGTTTTCCTCTGCCTGTCTCACCTTCTCTCTCTTCTTCTTCTTCTTTTCCCGTCTCTTCCCTCTCTCTGTCCCTTTCCAAAGTATCATATACTACAAAAAGCCTGAAGATACAAGGAAAATAATGTGTTTATTTGACCTTCTTAGATTAATCATTGAACCTAATGTCTTAAATATGGAGGTAACTCATCTGAAAATGTATCTGGAAGTTGAAGAAAAGTATATTAAACATGTGATTTGAAAAAGTAAATAATATGCTGTTAAATAATGAGCTCATTCTCTCTCTTCTGAATTTTGGACATCCTTCCCTCTGGCTTCCTTGCCCCCACCCCCTTTTCTGCCCCTGTTTGTCTTCCCTGTGTCAACATCTCTAGTCTCCCACTGGCCCTGTGGTGCTCTGTCTTCTCATGGCCCAATCATTACACCTGCCCTCCCCTTCCTCCCACAGACAGTTTGCATTAGCAGCTCTATCTGGCTTTGTAATTTTAGCACAGCATTTTTGGCACAAGAACTTTTCCAATTTCCTGCTGTAATAATAATGAGGCTTAGAGAACAGTACTGTGAAAAGTCTTCTGTGAGTGAAGGAGGTGCTTAATGAGCTCTGTCACTGATAGACTTCAGGAAATTGGGTCTTCTCATCACGATCTTTAAATAGACTGGTTTGTGTCTAGGCTGTTCACGTTGACCCAACTCTCAGCCGGATGGGAGATACATTTGCTGACGGCAGTCTGGGTCCTGACCAGGGCTCCCGCCCTAAAGTCCAAAGCTCTGCCTGAGGAGCACAGCCCTGCCATTCACAGCCTCTCTCGTCTCCAAAAAGTCATCTGACCTCTCTAGACATTAGTTTCCTTGACCCTAAAGCAAGGAGGTTGGATGGATGATCTTTAGGAACCTTCTGGCTTTGGCTCTATGGTTTTCCTTCACATAGAACCACACTTCAAACACATGCATATGTGTGTTTGGTTACTATAGTTGTCAGTGTATGTGTCTGTGAAACACATATGCAAATCGATGTGGATGCATATAAAACACTCACTTGAAATTAAATATGTGAGCATGTGTGTATAGCTCTATAAAGTACACACTTGTGTGCACACACATTGTCTTAATTTGTTTTCTGATTCTAGGCTGAGTTTGTAACAGAATACCTTAGAATGAGTAAATATATAAACAACAGCAATTTGTTGTTCACAGTTCTGGAGGATGAGCAGTCCAAGATTAAAGTGCCAGCAGATTCAGTGTCTGGAGAGGACTTGCTCTTTACATGGCTACAGGGAATAAGGAAACTTGCTCTAGCCTCTTTCATAAAAGCACAAATTCATGAGGATGGAGCCCTCAAGACTTAGTCACTTCCCAAATGTCCCACCTGTTAATATCATCACATTCGGTATTAGGCTGCAACATATGGATTTTGGGGGACACAAACATTTATGCCATAGCATTCTGCCCCTGGAGCCCCCCTCCCAAAATTTATGTCTTTATCACAAGTAAAACACATTCATTCCAAACAATAGATGGTGTTGTTCCAGTACCAGCTCAAAAGTCTGAAGTCCAAAGTCTCATGTAAATATCATCTGAGTCAGATGTAGGTGACATTCAAGGCATAATTCATTCTGAAGCAAATTGCTCTCCAGCTGTGAACCTGTTATGTGCCTCCAAAACAGAATGGTGGGACAGGCATGGAATAGACATTCCCATTCCAAAGGAAGGAAGAAATAGGAAAGAAGAAAGAGGTAATATGTCCTCAGCAAATCCTAACCCAATAGAGCAAATATTAAATCTTAAGACTCCAGAATAAACTTCTCTGACTGAAAATCTGACCTTCAGGACACACTGAGAGGGAGAATCAGGGAACCCTTGCACGGCATTTCTGGATGCAGCCCACACAATAGCTCTCATGGCTGGAGTTGCGTGTTGATGGCTCTTCTAGTCTGGGGTCTTGGGGGTTGTCCCACCGCTTCACCGCGTATTGCCCTAGTGGGGGCTTTCTATGGTGGACTCATGCCGTGGCAGTTCTCTGCCTGGGTCCTGAGGCTCTTGGGACATGCTGTGAAATCAAAGTGGAGGCAGCCACACCCTCACAGCTCATGCATTCTGCACCCTGGTGGAGATGGCACTGTACAGACACTGTACCTTTTGCGAGGGCAGCCTGAAACTCACCTGGACCTGCTTGAGTGACAGCTGCGGCAGCAGAGGAGTGCTGCCCTGGAATGCAGGGAATGGAGCTTTGAAATCCTTCGGCTCTCAAGGCCTGGGCCTTCTGGGCTCTGATAGGCTGGATTGCATGTAGATCTCCAAAATGCTTCCTGGGTCATTCTCCATTGTCCTGATGAATTGCCCCAGCCTTCCGCCCATTTACGTGAAATTACTTACCAGATACTTAGGCACAACCTTGGTGTTCTCTCCAAGCCTGCCTTCCCCCCCAGTCCTTAAGTTCTGCTTTTCCTTTGATTATAGCTTCCTTCTTCAATTCCTTTTTCTCCTCCCACATTTTATCATACCATAAGCAGGCAAGAGAAGATATGCTGCAGCCTCAGCACTTTGCTTTGCTGCTTCTTCTGCCAAATACCCTATTTATTGCTCAGAAGTTCTACCTTCGGCAAAGCATTAAGACACAAACACAATTTAACCAAGTTGCCACTTTATAACAAGATTTCCTTTCCTCCAGTTTCCATTATCTTGTTTCTCATTTTTGTCTGAGACCTCATGGGAACGATCTTTACCATTGTGACCACTTTACTCACCTCTGAGAAGACTGAGACTTTCTCTACAGATCTTCTCTTCATTTGAGCCCTCACCAAACTTGTCCTTAAAAATATAGGCTATTTCTTGCCTGTTCCTTCAAATTCTCCCAGTCTCTGCCCATTAATCAGTTATGAAGTCACTTTCCACAATTTGGGGTATTTCTTACAGAAGCATCCCACTTCTTCATGTTAATTTTTATCTTAGTCCTTTCAAGCCACTATAGCAAAATACCTTAGACTGCATGATTTCAAAAAGCAGAAATTGGCTTGGTTCCTATAGCACAGTGGTTACAGCACCAGCCACATACACTGAGGGTGGTGGGTTTGAACCCAGCCTGGACCAGCTCAACAACAATGACATCTGCAACCAAAAAATGGCTGGGCATTGTGGCGGGTGCCTGTAGTCCGAGCTACTCGGGAGGCTGAGGCAAGAGAATCACTTAAGCCCAAGGGTTTGAGGTTGCTGTGAGATGTAATACATTAGCACTCTACTGAGGGCGACATAGTGAGATTCTGTATCAAAAAAAAAAAAAAAATTTAAAAAGCAGAAATTTATTGCTCACAGTTCTGGCCAATGTGGTGGTTCATGCCTATAATCCTAGCACTCTGGGAGGCTGATGTGGGTGGATTGCTTGAGCTTAGGAGTTCAAGATCAGCCTAAGTAAGAGCAAGACCCTTTTGTGCTAAAAAATAGAAAAATTAGCCAAGCATTGTGGTGGGTACTTATGGTCCCATTTATTTGGTAGGCTAAGGCAAGAGGAGCCCTTGAGTCCAGGAGTTTGAGGTTGTTGTGAGCTATGACACCATAGCACCTCCACCAGGAGACAAAGTGATACTCTGTGTCAAAAAAATAAAAAAATTATTGCTCACAGTTCTGGAGGTCTAAGATCAAGATGCCAGAGATTTGATGTCTGATGAAGTCATATTTCATATAGATGGCAACTTCTATGGGTCTTCGCATGGTGGAAAGGGCAAGGCGTAAGCCTCTTATGTAAAGGCACTACTCCCATTCACGAGGCTGGAGGCCTCAGGCTTAGTCAATCTCAAAGGCTGCACCACTTAATACGATTACATTGGGTATGAGATTCCCACGTGTGCATTTTGAGGACACATCAACATTCAGACCACAGCACACATGTAACTTAGAGGAAACACTCTGCAAAGCCATTCTCGAACTTCTTCCCCACAAACTACAATAGGTCTCAGGCGGGTGCAAGCGTCACCCTCAATACACACAACACTTAAAGGAAAAATAAATGTGGAATTGGATTACAATGAAAGCAAGGTTAGGTTATGAAATTCTTGGTGGTGATACTTTAGGTTTTGTTTTATTAAAAATACAATTGCACTCCCACACGATTAAATTCAAGTGTTGGGGGGGAGGGTAGAGGGAGAGGAGGAGAGAGGGATTGGTGTGCTCTCGCCTAATGGACAGAATGTGGAGGTATACGACACACCTCCTGGATGAAGGGCTCAACTGCAACGTGGACCTCACCTAACAAATGCAGAAAATGTAACCTGATCATTTGTACCATCATAGGAATCTGAAATAAAAAATAGATAAAGTAATAATAGCAAAGCATTGTTAGATGCTTTTACAATGCTAATAATCCACTGGGCTTGAAAAATAGCATGAAATTAGCAACATATATTAATGGATAGTGATTTCAGTAAGAATAGTTTTATGCACTATTTTTTCCTTTTATCAAAAATGCACCCACATATGGATTGGCAAATGCTGAGTTTGTAGGGTCTCCGGGAAGGTAATGATATCATTCACTAATTACTACATGGCTACCACTTACCTGGAGTCTTAAGGAAAAGATATACGACAAATATGTAATCATACATGAACAGTTTTGTGATGCTATGAAGGAAAAAGGAGGTGATACAGCAGAAATATGGGTGAAGGGAGGGAGGAATGTTTGAGACAGAAAACGTGACAACCTGGTGTTGGCGACACGTCCTTCTGGATGCCTTCCAGATCTTGCCATCCCAAGGATGCAGGAAGCCTTGCTTTATATAAAGCCTGCTTGCCAGTGGGCACAGGTGATCGGAATTAAGCAGACATAGCTAAGCACACCCCCCTCACCTGTTCTTCACAAGGGGGACAGGATCTCATTTGTATTCTCCCAACCATCTCTCAAGGTAGGAATTGTTGTCTTCATTTTACACGTAGGGGAGATGCAGAATTAGACTCGGATACAAATATGCAAAGAAAGCTTATTTTTCCCCTTACCTCTCGTGGGTTTAACTACTACTGAGTCTCCATCCATCTCATAGGCGGGGGGGAGACTGTAATCCAAGGGGCCGTATTCAGACGTCCTGCGCAATAAGTTAACCGTCCTTTCGGATTGCTGTTTGGCTTCCTTTGGGTAACATGTACTCAGGCTCTACATTTTGGCTTTCTTTTCCTGTCCTATTCTAGATTGGTGTCTGGGATATTGAGCTGTATCCATGGAGTGCCCTCAGGTCATCGGCGGCTTCTTCTTTGGATGAGCTATTCGGAGCTCTTCCCTGAGCTGGCCACCACTGTTTGCTACTGGCAACTGCTTCTATGCCAGACCATTCTCTGTCCCCTGCTGCTGAAGGTGGAAATTCGGCAACTCAAGGCGTCTCTCTCTCCCAGTCCCTCCTACTCATTCTCTCCACCCTCTTCCCCATCCCTGAACCCTCTCAGCCCTGCAAGAGCCTGAGGTGCTCGCTAGCTAACTCTGACATCTCGGCACTCAGATGCCTCACCTCCCGGCTCTGCTGTGGTCTTGCCCTGCCCTTGGCTGTCACCCCTCACTAGAGAGGGTCCTGTGGAAAGCTGACTGCCTCTCTACTCAAGGGCTGTTCATGCCTCCTCAGAGTCATTTGGGAAATTTGGAGCACAGGAAACGGAGGTAGCTTGCAAAAGCCTAAATCTGTTCTCCCACTACTTTACTTGTTTTTAAGGCTGCATAGTATTCCATGATATACAAATACCACAGTTGATTAATCCACTCATGGATTGATGGCACTTAGGCTTCTCCCATGACTTGGCTACTACGAATTGAGCTGCAGTGAATAATCTGGTGCAATATCTTTTTTGCAAAGTGATTTTTGGTCTTTTGGATATACTCCTAGTAGAGGAATTGCAGGATCCAATGGCAGGTCAATTTTAGATCCCTGAGTGTTCTCCAAACTTCTTTCCAAAAGGAATGTATTAGTTTGCATTCCCACCAGCAGTGGAGAAGTGTTCCCTTTTCTCCACATCCACGCCAACATCTATAGTTTGGGGATTTTGTTATGTGGGCTACTAAAAACCACTTCGAGATACCAAACTCCAGTAAGAATAGCCTACTTTTCTATTTTGTGTAGACAACTTTGCTTTGACCCCCCCCCCTTGCCAAGTGACAAATATAAGCCAAAAAGAGTGTCCCCTCCCCCAGATCACTCACTACAACTGCCAGGCCTCCCCCACCAGGCATAGTAGGTGTCAAGGCACACTCTGACTGCCTCTCCTGTGTCTGTCTCATTTCTGCTTCCCAGAATCTCTGGAGCCGGGCAGGCTGTCAGAGTTCTCACTTCTCACACATACACCCTTCTCCTTCAAGTAGCAAGAGTCAAGGCCTAGTTCCCACAGGGGGAAGGAGTATTTTTTTTTTATGATTATGGAAAAAAATTATTTTCTAATGTTCAGGTTTGATTCTTAATATGATAAAGAAATTTAGGAAATCTCTGTGGTTGCTGACCCAATATTCATCCCTCCTTTCTAACAATAGAATCTTCCATTTTATTCAGAGCACCGTGTGCTCAGTTAAAGGTGCTCTCCTTCCTGACTCATGGGTTGCTAAAGCTGGTCATGTGATTACATCCCGGCAATGGGATATGAGTGGAAGTTTGTGGGCAGAGCTTTCCTTTTTAGAAAGGTACAGGCTTGGCTGAGGTTTGCTTTTTGGTTTATGCCTTTTTCCTTCTCCCCTCAGCTGCTTGCAAGCCCTAAACATGGCAAAAGAGAAAAGCAACAGGAGTCTACCAGCCATGGTCCCACCAGATAAGCGGAGCCAGTGGGCAAGGACGCATAGATGAACAGATAGATTTCTTGCAAGGGACTGGCTTATGCAATTGTGGGAGCGGTCTAGGCAAGTCTGACGTCTGTAGGGCTGGTCCTCAGGAAGGGCGCAAAGGAAGCTGTGGTCCACAGGAAGAATGCGGCTTCTTCAGGAGAACCTCAGTTCTGCTCCTAAGGCCTTTCCCTGGATTGACCTTGGCCCATCCTTGATATCTGGGATAATCTTTGTTACTTAATGTCAACTTATTATAGAATTCAATCCCATCTATAACATCCCTTCACAGCACCTACATCAGTGTTTGAGGACCATAGCCTAGTGGGTATGATACAAAACCAAGCATCACAGGCTTCCAAAAGCACTGTGTGGCCACCGCACTGCTGCTAGATGCCCTGCCTGTGGATTTGTTGTTATGTGAGAAAAATAAGCCTTATTATTTCAGTCTTAGTTGCCGGGTTTCTGTTACATGCTACCAAATGCAAATCTAAACTAATGTATTCTTTGAACCAGGAATGGCTGTAGGCCTTTTAACTTGCTATGCAGTGTTTTCCAGTATTTTTTTTTATCTCATTTGAACCTATTGTTAAACTTCCATGGCACTCCTAAATTACATGGATAAAAAAAAAAAGAATAAAAAAAGAATATACTTACTGTGCTTTGAACTTGTTTTGAAAATAATTTAATTAATGATCTTTAAAAGTTTTCATGGTATACCTAAGATCATCTCAGGGCACACCGGTTGAAAATCATTAAGCTATGCATTCAAACAAATATCTAATTTTAGATTTGTCAAAATTGAGCAATAGGGTGTTAGGAAGATGCTGTGCTTTTCCCCAAAGCTCTAAACTGCATTGTTTCAAAGAGCAACCAGGGCCCACAGGCAGCAAGATTTATAAGATATAGGCTGGTTAATACAAAGGATGTAAAGTCTCCATTTTTTTAAATGGCCAAATAGCATCACAGGAATGGAGAAACATGAATCCTATGTACTCAATTTTGATATGAGGACAATTAATGACCCAGTACACAGTGGGGCGTGGGGGAAGGGAGAGCAGAGAGAGAGAGAAGGAGGTGGTGGTGGTGGAAAGGAAGAGCAGAGAGACGGAAGGAAGGAGGGGAGTGGGGTCTCATTGTGTGCCACACCTTTTGGAGACAAGACACAATTGTAAGAGGGACGTCCCCTAACAAATGCAATCAGTGTAACCTGGTTTCTTGTACTGTCAATAAATCCCCAACATTAAAAAAAAAAAAAGAAATAGGCTGGGCATGACTCATGCCTGTAATCCTAGCACTCTGGGAGGCTGAAGCAGGAGGACTGCTTAAGATCAGAGGTTTGAGACCAGCCTGAGCAAGAGCAAGACCCTGTCTCTACTAAAAATAGAAAAACTAGCCAGGCATTGTGGTGGGCAACTATAGTCCCAGCTACCCAAGAGGCTGAGGCAGGAGGATCACCTAAGCCCAAGAGTTTGAGGTTGTTGTGAGCCCTGACACCACTATACTCTACCTTGGGACAATAGAATGAGAGTCGGTCTCAAAAAAAAAAAAAAAATCACAAGATATAAAAATACAACTGAAAATGTTTGATAGAAAGTATTCTTTGTATAATACCCATGGGGAAATTTAGTAAGTTGATCAAGATTGAAAGCCAGAAGACCTTGCCACTAAAGCACATTTTCTCCTGGCCAAGATATAAGGAAAGATCTCTGCTCGCTGTCTATGGGAAAGAGAATCATCAAGAAAGCTCTCAGGAAAACTTGTTTAGAGTCACAGAGTCCCAAGAATGATCATCATAAAAACTGCCTATAATATTTTGCTAAAAGAGATGTATTCAATATTAACTTGTTCTCACCATTGCAATTGAAATTCAGCCTTCTTATCTTGCGCAAGGCTATAGAGGTATGAAGAACAAGAAAAAGAGAATTACAGTGATCATTTCCCAATGTGAGTTATCCAAAACCACGAAGATATACTTGGAGTAAGTGGGACGGCACAGGGACAAGTGGGTCAGTCAGTGCATCAGTGTCTGAGCCTGTTCTTGCCCAGTGAGCGTGTAGAGATGGGATTGTTAATTTGCAGATGTCAACTTGATTTTGTAAACATTGGTACAGATCTGCTGGGACAGCGTGTACCTTCCTCTCTCTTAAAAGACCCCCGATGATAAAGATCCCTTGTGTTTTCATAGAGTTTTATGAGATCTTCCTTCTTTTTATTCAAGTGGTGTCACAAACAACTTCAGGGGATAGGCAGAGTAAAGATTTTGATCTTCAAAGACACAAAACGAGTGTGTTTCACTTGAGTTCACATGGCGAGCAAATCAAACCACCCTCCACAATCCCTGAAGAAGAAAGAGGGGAGGAGACAGCGCCTTAGAGAGAATTCAGAAATGCCTTTTGAATTTGTAACTAATTCTCACATAAATTGGATTTAATTTTGACCAAAGTACATTACTTAAACATTTTTTTTTTTTTTTTTTGCCAGGGCTGGGTTTGAACCCATCACCTCTGGCATATGGGACCAGTGCACTAGTTAAACATTAATTTTTAATTCAACTTGTTTATATGTTGTTTAGGATATAGCATCCTCATTTATAAGTGAAATATGTTTATAATTTCCCCTTTATAATAATATGTTTTCTCCAATTTTAATATCAAGTGTATCCAGATTAAGTAGAATGATTTTGAAATATTTCTTTTTTTTTTATTGTCTTTAAGATTTGGCATGATCTGGTTTTTGAAATTATCTTTTACTTTTATTTATAAATATTAGTTGTCTATTTTTTGAGGCTTTGGGGGAAAAAAAGGAATAATAAGAAGAAGTTAACTGATGACTCCATACTGAACCTCAGAGTCAAAGCATTCTGTAATAGACATACTCTTATTTGACAATGTGAATGTTACTTTCTTTGCATTAAAATTATTATTGCTTAATATTTTGATGCAGCAATTGTCTGATTTCTTTCCCGAATGTATTTATCTTCGTTCATTCTTTATGAGGTTTTTGTTTCTAGTCCTTATCTAAAACATTGTTATTGTCATTAAATTTTAAGTCTTTTTAATTTTGTGAAGGCAAAAAGTGGAAACCAAATAAACACACGTATATGTAAAAAAAAAAAAAAAACCTGTAAAAGTGGGCCAGAATGTCTTGTTTATGACAAGAGAGCGAAGAGTGAGGAAGAGCTTGGCTCTCTACTTCTTTTTTAATGGGAGGACAGCAATCCACAAAACCCGCTCAGAGCAGAGTACTTACCTGTTACTTCAAATATTGTTTTCTTGCAGAGTCATTAGAGACAGTTGGGAGAGGCTGAGCTAGTCTACTTGGGTATTATTATTTTATTTTTTTAAACTTTATTCAAATTAATATGAGGGTACAATTCTTAGGTTACATTGTTCTCACTTTCAGGGCAAAGTTCCATTTGTAGAAGAGCCCCTCACCCAGGGGGCGGGTCATATACCCTCACAAGGTGCACAGTAGGTGAGATCCTTCCTCTTGCCCTCCCTTCCTCTGCCATACGTCCTCCCACCTCCCCCCTCCTGCTCCCCTCTACCCCCAGACTAGACTATAATAGTGTTTTATTGTTCTTAGAAACATGTAATTGTTTATACATTGATTTCATATTAGTATGGAGTACAATGGATATTCATCTTTCCATTCTTATGATACTTTACTAAGAAGAACATTTCAACTCCATCCAGGTAAATGGAAAAGATGTAAATTCTCCATCTTTTTAATGGCTGCGTAATATTCCATGGTATACATATACCATAGTTTGTTGATCCCTTCAAGGGTTGATGGGCACTTAGATTGCTTCCACAACTTGGCTATTACGGATTGAGCTGCAATAAACATTTGAGTGCAAATGTCTTTGTGGAATGCCTGCATATTATTTTTTAAATGGTACTCAATTCATTAGTTCTTTCATTATTTTTTAAGGCCTTGTTATTATTTTTTAAATGAATTATCCTAAGGTCTATGGGTAAACATGTGTACTTCTCAGGCCCCATCCTTTCTTGGGCCACATTGGGGGTGTGATAGGTTCCAATTGAGTGCGGTTGGTCATGAATGGTGGGAAGAAGAATAAAAATTTACCCCTCTCATGGGCTAAATTAAAACTAGACCTAACTCAAAAGCAATAGCTTACCATTTTGTTTTCCTCTGATTATGTCCTAAGAGTAGGAAATGATATTAGTATTTGCATAGCACTTTGCGAAGTATAGCATGCTTTCAAAGTCACAGTTTTAATCACTATAGCAGAGAGTCTGACTTGTGTGTGGAAAGACTTTTTTGAAGTAGCAACTTTTGAGTTTGGCCCTGAAATTAGAAGCCATCCCCTTTCTTCTACATCATGATGTTATCAGAAGAATCCACCTGACTGTCTATGGAGAACATTCCATAGTGGCACTCTCCATGGGCTTGTTTAGAGCTAAGAATGATCATTATAAAAAACCTCCAGTAGTATTTACTTCAATTAGAATTATTCACTATTAATTTGCTTGCTCATCTCTATGGAAATTGAAATCTCCACCTATTCATCTTCACCAGAAGTGTGACAAGTGTAGGCTAACCTATGGCAATGGGAAAAACAAGATAAAAGAAGCAAAAGCTGAAATGAATAATCACAAAAAGTGTGTGTTTGAGGGAGCAAGTATCAGGAGTTCCAAGGAGATTCCAGAGAGCGCTTACCCTGATTTTGAGGGTATAGGAGAGGCTTTGAGAATCTGTAGACTTGTACCTGAAAGGTACTGCAGATTCAGTTCCAGAAACTGCAGTAAATTGAATACCTCAATAAATTAAGTGAGGAGTCACGTGAAGTTTTTGAGCTTCAGTTCACATAACATTTATGTTTACATTATTCTGTAGTCTATTAAGTGTGCAATAACATTATATCTAAAAAATGTACATACTTTAATGTAATAGTACTTTATTGCTAAAAATGCTAACAACCATCTGAACATTCTTTTTTTTTTTTTTTTTTTTTTTTGTGGTTTTTGACTGGGGCTGGGTTTGAACCCGCCACCTCTGGCATATGGGGCTGGTGCCCTACTCCTTTGAGCTACAGGCACCGCCCCCATCTGAGCATCCTTCAAGTTGTAATTTTTTTGCTGGTGAAAGATCTTGTCTCAATGTTGATGGCCAATGACTGATCAGGGTGGTGGTTCCTGAAGGCTAGGGTGGCTGTATCAATTTCTTTTTTTTTAAATTTCAGGTTAATGTGAGGGTAAAAACAACTAGGTTGCAATGTTTGGATTCGTTAGGTAGAGTTCCTCTTGTAGTCGTGTCCTGAACCCAAGTGATGTACCATATATCCCTACATTGTGCCCATTAAATGGGAGCACACCAATTCCCCTTCCCCCTTTCCTCTCTCCCTTTCCTCATTCCTCCTCCCCTCAACTTGAATTGAATTTAGTTTTTCTAAATGTGGATGTGTATCAGATCGTCTACTAACTTCGTATTAATATTGAGTACATTGGATACTTGCTTTTCCATTCTTGTGACAATTTACTAAGAAGAATGTGTTTCAGCTTCATCCAGGTTAATACAAAATATGTAAAGTCTCCATCTTTTTATGGCTGAATAATATTCCGTGGTGTATATGCACCACAGCTTGTTAATCCATTCCTGGGTTGGTGGGCATTTACATTGTTTCCACATCTTGGCAATTGTAAATTGAACTACAATAAACAATCTAGTGCAAACGTCTTTATGATAAAAGGATTTTTTTCTTCTGTGTAGATGCCTAGTAGATGTCTGGGATTGTGGGATGAAATAGGAGGTTTAATTTGAGTTCTCCGAGGTTTCTCTATACTTCTCTCTAAAGAGGCTGTGTTAGTTTGCAGTCTCATTGACAGTATAAAAGTGTTCCCTTCTCTCCGTATCTGTACCAGCATCTGCAACTTTGGGACTTTTTGAAGTGGGCTATTCTCATTGGGGTTAGGTGACATTTCAGGGTGGTTTTGATTTGTGTTTATCTGATGATAGTGATGATAAACATTTTTTCATATGTTTGTTAGCTGTTTATCTATCTTCCTCAGAGAAGGTCCTGTCATGTCTCTTGCCCAGTGATGGGATTGCTTACTCTTTTTTAAAAAATTAATTTGAATACTCTGTAGACTGTAGTTATCAACCCTTTGTCGTATTTGTAACATGAAAATTTCTTTTTCCATTCTGAAGGCTGTATATTTGCTTTAATTGTTGTGTCCTTAGGTATAAAGAAGCTTTTCAGTTTAATTAAGTCCCATTTGCTTATTTTTGTTGTGGCAATTCATAAAATAGTTCCCCAGGCCAATATCATAGAGGATTTTTCCCACACTTTCTTCTAGGATGTTTATTGTTTCCTGTCTTAGGTTTAAATCTTTTATCCTTCTTGAGTCAATTTCTGTAAGTGGTAACAGGTGCAGATCCAGTAGCAATTTCTTAAAACAGGACAACAGTGAAGGTTGCTGCATTGATCAACTCTTCTTTCTCTTATAGACTGGGATGCTGCTTGATAGCATTTTATCCACAGTAGAAATTCTTTCAAAATTCAAGTCAATTCTCTCAAACCTTCCTGCTGTTTTATTAACTAAATTTATGTAGTATTCCAAATCCTTTGCTGTCATTTCAACAATGTTCACAGCATTGTCACTAGAAATAGAGTCCCTCAAAAGAAACCATTTTCTTTGCTCATCCATAAAAAGCAATTCATTCAAGCTTTATTATGAAACTGTAGAAATTCAGTTATTCAGTTACATCTTCAGGCTCCACTTCGAATTCTCATTCTTTTCCTCTTCTACCACATCTGTAGTTACTTCTTCCACTGAAATCTTGAACTCATCAAAGCCATCCATGAGGATTAGAATCAACTTTTTCCAAACTCCATTAGTGTTGGTATTTTGAACTCCTCCCACAAATCACACGTGTTCTTAATGTCATCTAGAATGGTGAATCTTTTCCAGAAGGTTTTCAATTGACTGCCAAGATTAATCAAAGGAATCACTATCTATGGCAGCTATACTAGCCTTAAATGTATTTCTTAAATAATAAGAATTGAAAGTTGAAATTATACCTTGACCGGGGTTGTAGAATGGATGTTGTGTTAGCAGACATGAAAATAATATTAATTTCCTTACAAACCTTCATCAGCGCTCTTGTTCATTGTCAATGAACAGTAATATTTTGAAAGGAATCTTCTTTTCCGAGCAGTAGGTCTTAACAGTGGGCCTAAAATATTCAGTAAACCATGCTGTAAACAAATGTGCTATCATCTAGACTTTGTTTTTCCATTTATACAACACAAGCAGAATAGATGTAGCATAATTCTTAGGAAACCCAGGATTTTCAGAATGGTAGATGAATACCGGCTTTAACTTAAAGTTAGCAGTTGCATTAGTTTCTGATAAGAAAGCCAGCCTGTGCTTTAAAGCCTTAAAGCCAGTCATTGACTTCTCCTCTCTAACCCTGGAAGTCCTATATGGCATTCTTCTTCCAATAGAAAGCTGTTCCATCCATGTTGAAAATCCATTGTTTAGTGTTGCCACCCTCATCAGTCATCTTAGCCAGCTCTGGATCAGTTGCTGGAGCTTCTATATCAGCACTTGCTGCTCCATCTTGAATGTTTATGTTATGGAGATGGCGTCTTTGTGTAAACCTTATGAACCAACTTCTGCTTGTTTCAGTGTTTCTTACACAGCTGTCTCACTCCTCTCAGCCTTCATTGAACTGAAGAAAGTTAGGTCCTTGCGCTGGATTAGGCCTGAGCTTAAGGGGTGGCTGTGGCTGGTTTGATCTTCTATATAGACAACTAAAACTTTCCCTATATCAACAATAAGATTGTTTGGCTTGGCTTATTATTCAGGTATTCACTGGACTAGCACTTTAAATTTACTTCAAGAACGTTTCATTTACAACTTGGTTGTTTAGCAGAAGGGGCCTAGCTTTTGGCCTCCCTTGCTTTTCAAAAGGCCTTCTTCACTAACCTTAATCACTTCTAGCTTTTGATTTAAAATAAGAAATGTGCAATCTTTCTCACTTGGGGCTTTTGTAGGGTTATTACTTGGCCTAATTTCAATATCATTGTATCTCAGGGAATAGGAAGACCAAAGAAGGAAATAAATGTGGGAACCATCTGTCAGTGGAATAGTCAGAATATACATGACATTTATCAGTTAAGTTTGGTTTCTTGTGCCCCAAAACAACTGCAATAGTAACTTCAAAAATTAATTATTACAGATCAACATATTGGATATAATAATGAGAAAGTTTGAAATATTGAAACAATTACCAAAATGGAACACAAGCTGTTAGGAAAATGGCACCTATAGGGTTGTTTAATGTAGGGCTGCCACAAACTTTCAATTTAGCCGTGAAGCACAAGACAAGGTGTGACTGTGGGATTGTTCAGTTCATGTGTGTACACACATACACACACACACACACGCAAATATATCAGTTTGATTTGGTTTTAATTGAATATATACCACACAGTACTTGGTGCCGTTGCACATCATAAATGTTTGTTAGAATATATGGAAATACTTTCCCCCTATTTTTGGTGTCAATGACTTACTTCTATTGCCATCTCCATACTCTACACAGATGTCAGCACATGGTAAGTAGTTGGATAAGAACTTGATCAAATGAATTGAATTGATCTCTTCAACTTTTGTTTCTTGAGTTCAAAGGGCTTTACTGTCAACATCACTTAGACAACCCTGGCACTCACCTTCCCACTGAAAAAAAAGGAGAAGGTAATCTGATGCAGAAAGGTGCCCACACTAACAAGTCTGTGGGAGGGTTTTGTTTCGTGGTAGAAGACCTAGCCATCAATTAGAGAAAAGGAAACAGTTGCCATTGGAAACCCTGAGGCTCTGTAGCTGTCAGAGGGAGTGAAAGGCTGGAGGCTAATCAGGCATAATGAGCTTACAGTACCATAGATCATGTCAGCTAGCATTCTTACTAATTTCCTGCCCAACGGCCATACACAGAGGACCAATTCATCTGTCGGTCCTTCCCCAGCCTGGGATGCTAAATCACTTGTCAAATCAGGAATGCAGTGATGAAAATTCAGGAGGTGATATAGTGGCAGGAGTATCGTCCATCATCCCTTCACCCAGCCTTGGGAGGGCATCTTACCCATGCTTCCTTCTAAAGGGGAAGGATCAGACTGTCAAGGGTCAGAAAGAACATCTGAATTAAGGATGGCAATGAACTCATAGGTAGAAAGGGTAGAGACCCCTATAGTAAGAAAGATTTTGCAATTTTTCCCAGGATACAATGGAGTAATTGATGTGCAATGTCTGCCAAAGACACAAGAAATGTCCACATTTGGGCTAGCTCTGATTTAGTGCAACCTTTTCTTTTTCAAACTGGAAAAGGGAGACCTAAACAGAGTAAGGGAATTTACTTGCTCATGTACTTATTAATTCAGTAAATATTGGCTCGGCGCCTGTGGCTCAATGGGCTAAGGTGCCAACCATGTACACCTGAGCTGGCGGGTTTGAATCCAGCCCGGACCCGCCAAACAACAATGACAGCTGCAACCAAAAAATGGCCAGGCGTTGTGGCAGGCACCTGTAGTCCCAGCTACTTGGGAGGAGGAGGCAGGAGACTCGCTTGAGCCCAGGAATTGGAGGTTGCCGTGAGCTATGATGCCATGGCACTTTATCCAGGGTGACAGCTTGAGGCTCTGTCTCAAAAAAAAAAAAAAAAAAAAAAAAATTCAGTAAATATTTAGTGGGTATCTGCTATATTCTGTTCCTAGGCTATGCTCAAAGAAAGCAAAGATATTTAAGACAGTTGTATTTCTTAAAAAACAGTCTAGGAGGAAAGATTGACAAATAAGGAGATAATTATGTGAATTAATAGTAATGATATGCATGAGTCATGACCAGAGGACAGAGAAAAGACATTTTATCCAGGGTAGGGGTTTAGGAAACACTATTTCAAGGAGGTGATATCTGAGTTAATTCATTTAATATTTTATTCAAGGTCATACAGATAAATAAGCAGCACAATCAAGGCTAGAACTTCTGTGCCCTCCTATGTAGCCCAGTAAAAAAGAAAAGTAAATGGAAATTTGGGCATTTATATCCTATTTTTGACATACTTTCTAAATAAAGATATGATACAATATATTTTGGAGAGAGTGTGAATTCTATATGATCTCTGCTTGCTAGATGTGTGACCCTGAACAAGCTGGTCACTGTCTGATTCCCTATATCCTTAGTATAAAATTAAGGATGGCCAAATTCAGTGCAAATGGTTATTGCGGAAATTAAGAGATAAGAGGTTGAAAGCTTCCAGCCCTATGCCTGGCATATGTAAGTGCACAGTGACTATTAACTTCTGCCCACATTACTTCACTCTCAGTTTTCCAGAAACACTACAGAATATCCACTTGGCAGCAGGCAATGTTCATGACCCTGGGTTCCAGATCTGAGAGGAGCATGGGGTCTGGGGCTGTGCTGTTACTGAGAAGTGAGTAGCCTGCTATCTCTGGGGATGATTGAAGATGATTTCACAGAAACAGTGGATTTTGAGAAAGGTGATAATTGTCCAGGTAGAATTTAGGAATGAAACAGGACATTCTGGCAGAAGAAACATCTTGCGATAAGACATAGAAGCAAGGACAAAGTCATGTTTGAAAAACAGTAAGATTATGGCGGCTACACTATAGGTTGCACTTGAGGGAAGAGACAAGAGATGAACCAAAAAGAAAAAAATAGAGTTAGTTGTGAAAGTTATAAATCAGGTGAAGGTCTGTGAATATTTCTGAATTGGTGATGAGCAACCAAAGCAAAGTTTTAATGTTCTCAGACTCCTTTAAGATTTCTGATTAAAATATTGTCTGCACATTCTGGCCTCTGCAGTCCACCTTGCCATCCATAATTGTTTTCTTTTTCCAAAATCTAAGAGACATCTCTTGGGTTTGAGTGAGCAGCCATGAGTGCCTCGCATAGGGATTGTGCCCAAGTATAAAGATTTGGGGTACAGCTTGCCCGAGAGGGATAATTTGGGGAGGCCAAAGGATACTTTCACTGTCAGAGAGAAGAAAGTTTAACTGAGGAAGCATTATTACACAAAGAAATAAATGCACATCACATCACTGCCAGGATGGAGGGAAGAAACATCAGGTGTGGTTCAGGAGAATCATTCAGTGGTTAGCTTGTGAATGTGAAGTATGTGACCCAGGGTGCCTTGTTGTTGTGTCCAGACCAAACAGAGACCTGAGTCTACAAGAAGTCACCCAAGAAGGTGATATATAAGCAGAGTTCTAAGACATCAGGAGGTATTTACCAACAAAGAGGCAGCAGAGACAGGGAAAGGCACGTTGGATAAATAGAATGCCAAGTGCGAAAGTACAGAAGCTCCGCAGAGCTGGTTATATACAGTTTCAAGGTGACTCCACTTAGATGGCCTCAACTAAGGCCCAAGGTATCTCCATATCTCACATGCCGTGATCCCTACTGCAGAGTAAAGGAAATGAAGGCCCAATAATATATAAGCTACTCTCCTAAAGTCATATATCTCAACCACACAGATAGGAAAGAAAGCCTGGGTCCCTTCAAGGACCCGAATCCTTTCTGCTAGATTCACCCCCTCTGGTGGAAGGGTTCACATCCCTTTATTTCATGTTTGGACAGGGAGGATCTTAATGTTAGAGGAAACAGTATATAAAGCTCATGGTAAAGCAACGCTAAGGATATGAGGTCAGAGTTGGCCTGAAGTGGGGGGACATATTTATGCTAAGTTCAGACAAGTCAACAGTTTAATCCACCTTGGTTTGGCTTTCTTATCAAAAGGTTCACAGTAGCCTGCTATGAATATTAATAGATAATTTCCTTTTTGCCTTTTAAAGCCAGTGTCCAAAAAAGGGATGGAGGCAGATTGCTAGAAACTCAAGTACTGCTTTCCTTTCTCCATTTGTTCAGGCTTTTTAACAAAAATAAACTTAGGTTCACCAGTCACTGTGTTAAATGTGGAGGTTGTAGAGATAAATCAGACACTTTCTTTGTACTCAAGAGCTCCCAATCTAACACGAAAAAGAAACCAACAAGTGCAACCCAACAAGAAACTTTAGTAAGGAAAGTATGCAGATTTAGAAAAGCACAATAAAGGGAGCTATGGACTGGGCCCAGGTGAACTGGACCAGGCTTCTGAAAGGCATGGTTTTTTTTTTTTTTATTAAATCATAGCTGTGTACATTAATGCAATCATGGGGTACAATGTGCTGGTTTTATATACAATTTGAAATATTTTCATTAAACTAGTTAACATAGCCTTCATGGCATTTTCTTATTGTGGTAAGACATTTATATTCTACATTCAATAAATTTCACATATACCCTTGTAAGATGCACCGTAGGTGTGAGACTTAGAAGGGCGGTGCCTGTGTCTCAAAGGAGTAGGGCACTGGCCCCATATACCGGAGGTGATGGGTTCAAACCAAACCCTGGCCAAAAATAACTGCAAGAAAAACAGAAAAAGAAAAAGAAATAGACTTGGAAAATGCCTGGAGGTGGCCAATGGTATAATTTAAGTACCATCGCCAAAAAATGAAACAAAGATTAAAATCCACTGAATAAGAAAAAGAAAAAGAATACATACAGATCTGAGTAAGCAAATGGAACTGCTATGTTCTGAATGTGTCCCCCGAATTTCTTATGTTGAAACATAAGAGCAAAGTGATAGTGTTATAAGGTGGGGCCCTAGGAAGCTCTGTTTTCATGCCAAATAAAAAAAAAAAAGTACACCATGACCAAATGGGCTTTATCCCAGGATCTCAAGGCTGGTTCCATATACATAAATCTATAAATGTAATCCAGCACATAAAAAAATTAAAAAATAAAGACCATATGATTCTCTCAATTGACACAGAAAAAGCTTTTGATAATATCCAGCATCACTTTATGATCAGAACACTAAAGAAAATTGGTATTGAAGGGACATTTCTTAAACTGATAGAGGCCATCTACAGCAAACCCACAGCCAATATTGTATTGAATGGAGTTAAATTGAAACCATTCCCACTTAGATCAGGAACCAGGAAAGGTTGCCCATTGTCTCTACTGCTCTTTAACATTGTAATGGAAGTTTTAGCCATTGCAATTAGGGAAGAAAAGGCGATCAAGGGTATCCACATAGGGTCAGAAGAGATTAAACTTTCACTCTTCACAGATGATATGATTGGATATCTGGAAAACATCAGGGATTTGACTATAAAACTTTTAGAAGTGATCAAGGAATACAGCAGTGTATTAGGCTACAAAATCAACACTCATAAATCAGTAGCCTTTATATACACCAACAACAACCAAGCCGAAAAAACAGTCAAAGACTCTATTGCTGGGTCATCTTGAGGCCAACAGCTGTAGCTCTGCTTCCCTGGCATGTTTGGCTAAGGCTGAACCAGGAGGATTGAAATGTTAAAAAATTAACAGTTCAACATGTAATCAACATAAAAGTTACGTATCATCATAGAAGGGCTTGTGTACAGGTGTAGTTCCTTCAAGTGGAATATATGTAGTTCTTTTAGTGCCTTTGAAGTAAATTAATCCAACACAATGACTCTTAGTTTAGTTAGTCCAAAGAATTATTGTAATAGGATTTCCATGATAATCAATTACTTTCTTCTAGAAAAAAATTACCATTTTCTAGGGAAATATAAGCAAATTACCATCTTCTAGTTCAGGTATCCCTGGCCAAACTACATCCCCACAACTCTGTACTTAACATCATGAAGGTCATCGTAGACACTATGGGAAAGAAGGCAAATGGAGAAATTTTCAGCTTCACCTGTATCAGAATGCGTAACCGGTCTATCTAAGCCACTTGCCCATTGGAAGACATCTTCATAAAGAGGTTATCATGGCACTGGTTTACCATATTGGGGGTGGGGTGGAAGGCACAGGAGAAAACCATTTCCCTCTTTAGAGATTGAATGTTGCAATGTTCTTGCTTTTTTAGCAAGTTTAGAAATTCACAATACTAGCAGCTCCAGTCACCAAGCCTTATTCAAAGTCTATTTGTCTCCCATAAACCACATTAAAACTTTGAATTTTAGGAACATGTGTTTGTCTTTCTGTTATACCCTTTTAGATTTTGTGTTGTGAGGTACTTCAGGCTGAGTGCTAAGGAGTCAAAGCTATCTGGATCTTCCTGGCATCCATCATTCAAACATAAGTTTTCCATCTTCACTCCCATATGTGGGATACTTCAACCTAGGAGGGTGAGTCCCATTAGACCAATATGTAACCAAGCCTCGCACCTGATCTGTTTTTGTCCTGCTTTGCTGCCTTTTAAAGTTAGCTTTACTAGGTCCAAAGAGTTCTATTTTTTCTAAAACCAAACCTTCCTGCAGGCATGCTTGCTGCAGTATAAAGGGTTTCTGCAATCCAATTCCACGGATTTCTTAGGTATGTTACTTTAGATCACAGGCAATATATCCTGCATCTTTACTTATAATAATGATTCTACCTTGAAATTCCCCTAGTAATTTCTTTTTTTTTTTTTTTTTTTTTGCTATTTTTGGCCGGGGCTGGGTTTGAACCTGCCACTTCTGGCATATGGGGCCAGCGCCCTACTCCTTTGAGTCACAGGCGCAGCCCATAATTTCTTTTTTAAATATTGTAGTGGTACCTCTCCTTCTTGAATCTGTCTAAAATTTCTGCAGTCACCTGGCGGAGCTGCTGCAGTCCCCTGCGTGTGGTTTCTCCCATGGTTACCATTACAGACCCTCTTCCGGCAGCTAGAAGAGCACGCATCTCTGTGTGTTCCTGGACTAAGAGCCTTCAGAGGGTGAGGGGGCATGATAGCTGTGTCTTCTTCCTATCTTCTGTTCATGAGCAGCTTGATCTGGATATGTCTCCCTATTCTGCCCTCCCCACCACCGCTATCTATTACCTTATCTCAAAATCCCAATTTTCCTCTTAAGGAAATTTGGTTCTCCCTCCTGCTTAATCAGCCAATCTGCTTTTATTTGTCTTTCATTCTCTCTCTGATCTTGCTTAGATAATGAGGCAGAAGCATATCTGGGATACTCCTTCCAGTTCCTCCTTTGAATTTCTGAGTAAACTTGCTCCTAGAAACGCTCTTCCAGGATCAGACTTCCTAAACTGCCTCGTTAGCTTTTTGACTTTATAATAATTTCACTGAACTTTTTGAGGGAAATTTTGACTTTTTCTTTTTTATCTAAACCCAAGAAGGCGAAATACTGTCTGTAAAATGGTGGCTCTTATTCC
This sequence comes from Perodicticus potto, assembly GCA_963574655.1. Taxonomy (NCBI): domain Eukaryota; kingdom Metazoa; phylum Chordata; class Mammalia; order Primates; family Lorisidae; genus Perodicticus; species Perodicticus potto. Next base: position 34,544 of record CAUYRH010066467.1, on the reverse strand, counting down.
TTTTAATGTGTTCATTAGTGAAATCTACCACCCTTTCAGTGTGTCACCTGAAAGTTAGAGACCCTGGAATGGAAAGTGAGGGCCAGAATGTATGTAATGAACCAGATCAGAATGAAATGAACTTGAGGCCTGGCAGTTGGGAGTCATTTGAGTCTGTGGATTAGCCACCGATGTCTGCATCTCCCCATCTAGTCCCTGAACGCGGTTCTAAACAACATAGAAAGAACCAGCATGCTGAGTAACTGAGTCAGCACTGCCTGACCACGTCTGTCATGAAGCACAGAGTGGTGCTCTGCAGCTCACACGGCCTTAGCTGCCTATAAAATTGTCTAAGAAACATAATCTAAGCAGAAAACAAATGTTCCATACCCCAATGTCCAATGGCTTGTGTATTGCAGGTGTGCCGATTTTAGGGTTAGCTTTACTAGATCCAAAGAGTTCTATTTTTTCTAAAACCAAACCTTCCTGCAGGTATGCTTGCTGCGGCATAAAGGGTTTCTGCAAGGTCAGATCAAGGTGAACCTCAGAGGACATCACAGTCATTGTTTACTGTGGCAAGAAGAATCTGAGACTCTGGCCTGTGGTCTACATAAGCTGTATGACCCTCTCCCCTGAAATACAGGAGGGACCTGTGGAGGTGACAAGATGTCACTCCTGTGACCAGGTTTCAAGTCAGTTGACTTTGAGTTAATCCAAAAGGAGATTGTCTTGGTTTACTTAATCTAGTGAAAGCCTTAAAAGCAAGAGATTCTCCCGCTAGCCTAAAAGCAAACAGCTATGCTGGGAACCGCCTGTGGAGAGCAGCAGCCCCTCGGAGCAAGGGCCTCAATCCCACACCCACAAGGAACTGAACACTGCTGAGAGCCGTGCAAGCTCAGAGAGGACCCCAAGCCTCTGGTGAGACTGCAACCCTGACAGCACCTTGACTGTGGCTCTTGGAGGCCACAGAGAAGCCAACAAAGCTGCACCGGGACCCCTGATCCATGAGAACAATGAGATAGTCAATGTCTGCTATTTTAAGCCACTAAGCTTATGTCAATTAGTTACACAGCATTAGAGAGCTGGTGCTCTTGTGTGAGGTGGTTCCTAGCTATAATAAAGGCTGCTGTTAACGTCCAAGTAACACAAAAAACTTGTGTGTTCTCTGCTTACTTGAGCGCTTACAAAGCTGCTGTGGTCTGATGTCTGTGTCTCCCCTCCCCCCAGATTCAGATGTTGAAATCCTAGCCCCAAGGTCTTACTGTTAGAAAGCGGAGCTTTAGAAGGTGATGAGGTTATTGTGGCAGAACGGGGCTAGTTCCCTTGTAAAATTGGCCCGAGAAAGTTCCCTCACTCCTCCCACCACATGAAGACACAGCAAGAAGATGATCATTTGTGAACAAGACACAGGCACCAAATCTGCCAGCACTTTAATTCCGGACGTCCCACCCTCCAGTACTATAAGAAATAAATTTCTGCTTTCTCTGGTATTTTATCATAGCAACCTGAACAAATTAAATCCAAAGCTTCCACTCTTGAATCAATACTTCTTAGCTTCAATTATTTACATGAATTATTTTCTCCACAAGTAGCAACTCTTGTCAACTCAAGCAGCAGTCCTCATAAGTACAACAGGAAGGACCCTGAAACCAGACTGCCTGGATTTGAGTCCCAGTTTCCACAATTCTAAGCTGTGCAACCTCAGATAAATTTTTAATCTCCCCCTGCTACAGTTTCCTCATCTGTAAAAAGGCATGATAACAAGGAGTTTCTCCGAGAACTGTGAGGACTTGAGTGAATTAACACAAGGAGACGGCTTAGAAGTTTGCCTGGCACATAGTAAGTCACATTAACTGCTATTTCTCATGGTTTCTTATTCACAGTGTGTTGGGGTTTTAGCAATTCGACAAAGAGCATCCCTTTTTCCTTCCAAATTTGGGTTCCTTTGAGAAATAAGAGCCAAGAAACAAAGAGATGAAGATCAAGTCTAAGTTTTATTACTGTTAATGTTCCCTGGAGAAGGGGCTCAGATGTTCTGCTGGGGTGGTGTCCTGATAGCTTTCTTAGAACTGAACCCTGCCAGCCAGCTCTGTGTCAGGCTTGCACCAACGAGGGGAATGATGGGGAGGCTACGGGGCTGAAGCAGGAGAAATGGGCTTTCTCCCTCCTGTTTGCTTCCTTTTTCTGTTTGTTTTCATGTAGCAGAAGTTCTTCATCCTGGCGGTGACAGCGGTTTCTAACTGAGGCTGTTGGTTCCAGTGTGCAGTTTTGTCCTACTTCAGAATGTCTCATTGGGCCCCGGTAAAGAACTCAAGACCAGCTCTGTAGCTGTCCTTCCACAGAAGGTCAGAACCCAGCCCCAAGAGCCCTCTTCAAGGTCCCCAGGCACTGGCACCAGTCAGGCAGCGTCCCCAGGGGTCTATCTAAGCTTTTAAGTTTTACGAATATCAATTTCTTACCTTTGTTTTCCCAACACCAGGGCAGTAGCTGTTTCTCATGGCGACACCTCTGTGACACCTCGTGTTCTTTCTTTGCCTTTTATATTCTCCAAAATAAGATTAACAATTCATTAAATTAAATCCTCTCTCTTAAAATAACTGATATGGTTTGGGTACCCTAACAGACATGGACTGATAATAATGCTTAATGGTAAAATAGCGAAAACTGCGGCCAGAGAGAGTGGGAATTGGCAAGGATACTGCAGACGTCCCCTTTATAAAGCAGCATACCCAAGGACCTGGCCAGTACAGGAAGACCAGAAAAACATGCAAAAGGTAAAGGGATTGGAAAAGATAAAAAATTTGTTTGACAATATGATTGTATACATAGAAAAAAACAAAAGAATATAATAAAATTAGTTATATTATAAATTTAACATTTAATACTATAAGTTACTAAAGTAAGTGGCTTTAGCTAAGATTGCTAGATAAACATATCCATGTCAATATAGAAAAAAAATATTTTTTCCAAAACACCAGCAACAAATATTGAGAAAATAGAATAGATATTTATAAAAAGATAATACTTAAAATAGTATCAAAACCACCTGATAGTATACATTTAACAAAAAGCATACAAAGAATTATTGACAGAAATTTCAAGAGGTCCAAGCAAACAAAAGCATCACATCCACTGACCAGGAATACCATTTTCTTACTGCTATGAGTGGAAAGTAAATTTCTGTTGTGCTGAGCCAACATGATTGAGACATTTATTTGTTACATATGTTATTAGACTACATGCATACGTTAGAATTACAAATGTTTTGGGGGAAATGCAGGCCAATATGACATTATTTTTTCAGATACCAATTAATTGTCTGGTCCCCAGAATGAGGTTTTATTATGTCCTATTTTAAAGAGTTTTAATTAAAAATCAGTTGCTTTCTTCAGCTTTCACTCTGCCCATTTTAGCAAGCCAAGAGGATTTCTTATTTGTGGGGCCTCAGGAATAAGTGGTGCCACATTGTTCCCAAGACCATTCTCATGTCCAAGGGAAGAAACCCAGAAGGAACACCTATTTCATCATGTTTCTTTCCTCAGTCTCTTATTTAGTCCTAAACACAGAGTATTAAAGATAAATTTGCTTTCCTTGCCCACTGATACTTTAGAACAGTGGTTCTCAACCTTCCTAATGCCGTGACCCTTTAATACAGTTTATCATGTTGTGGTGACCCCCAACCATAAAATTATTTTCATATACCTGTATTTGTACAGGGTGTATGTGATGGTTTTAGGCGACCCCTGTGAAAGGGGTCATTTGACCCCCAAAGGGGTTGCAACCCACAGGTTGAGAACCGCTGCTTTAGAATATCAGCGCTAATCTGCCGCTTCTGAGCTGTTGATCACATGATCCCCCCACCATCACCTAGGTGGGTGTGTGACCCAAAGCCAGTGATTTATTGGTTCATCAAAGACAAATGAGATTCTCTCTTCTGGGGCTGGAAGTTCATCCATTTTAATCCACATTCATACCTATAAGAAAACTCTCCTATAAAAAGTATCTAGAGAGTAGTCCTCAATCTGGAGAAAGTAAGGAGCTTAAGAGCATTTGGAGAGAGAAAGAGAGGGACCACCTGGCAGTTTTCTACTCCCTTTGAGGCCTAGTTATACTTCCAAAAATGAATCCCAAAAGACTTTCTTAGAGGCTTCCCATTAACCCCTTTTTACTTGAGCTAATTTGAGTTGGTCTTGGTTATTGTAGCAAAATAGACCCAGATTGAGGCAGAGAGAGTTATGACAGTATTTAGCCAGGAGTCTGAAGAAGAGGTGAATCCTGTCTTCTCTCAGTTTTCCTTCTGTCGAAGTATAATTTTCAAAATATTAAAAACCTAATTTTCATATAGATAGTTAAGTAAGCACATGTCAAAGTTTTATGCAACTCATTAACGAGAGAACAGCAGGATGACAAAATCAGTTTGAAAGAGAATATGAGAAATAGGGCTCTATACTGAGTGGGAGAAGAAAAGAATGCTGAAGAAAGAAAGATTGTGAATTCAGATACAAAGCAGGCTAATGTCCAAGAGAGCAGTAAAATCATAATGTTTGGAGTTGTTTTCTATACTGGACAGAAAATTTAAATCACTATCTCATTAGTATTGTAAATGGCCAAGCCCAAGTCAATGGTACAGACTATGTTACATTCCCCCAGAGAGTGAGAAGATCCTTAGGCAGCCTTCTCTAGATTAATGTTCCTCTAATGGTTTGACAACACAGATCCCTGGGCTCTGCCCTCCAGAAACACTGATTCAGTAGGTCTTGGCAGGTACTGAGAATTTGCATTTCGACAAGTTCCCAAGTGACACTGGCAGTCAGCAAAGCACACTTGCAGTAAGATGGCCTTAGATGACATGGAAAGGTCATACAATAATCCTTTTGCTTTATTTCCAAGTTTTTGAATAATTTTCTTAATTCTTCACTCAGGAGCCCCAAGAGAGATCTAAGCTCCAGTTGAAGAAAAGCAAAGTAAGGCTAAATCGCATTTTATTCTTGGCTGAAGATTTGAGTCCAAAACTGAGTGAATAACTTAAATGAACAAAGTGAGGTCATAAGTCTTTTTTCCTGTCCTAGCTAAGTCTCAGCAGCATCGAACCAAAGCAGAATCTTGGCCATTTTCCCCAAGTTCACATTTGAGTCTCTGGTCTTACCATTGCAATGCAAGGAAAAGCTGATTCAAACTATATCAAACAGTATTAGAGGAAAAAGAACTAAAGAGGAAGGGAGACAGCAATTCCTTCCAAAGTCAGGAACCAAACTAGTCTAGGCTGCCTTCCCAGGAGACCTAAGTTTGGTGCCATAGTAGAAAAGAGTGTGTCCAAGAAAAGAGAAGAGATAACCAGACCTTCTCCCAAGAGAGCAATCTGACCCTGTATCAGCTCCAGAGGATAAACTTGGCAGACAAATTATCGGATACCAAACTAAATTTGAAGTTTAGTTTCAATTTTGCATGTGACATACTAACACTAAAAAAAATTGTTGACTGTTTATCTGATATTCAAATGTGACTAGGTATCCTGTATGTTTCTTTGTGAAATCTGCCAACCTTAGCAAGGGAATATCTCAAAAGGGCCAGACAATGTGCTCCGAGCTGTTAGCATAGGATACAAACTCAAATATCCATGGGTACCAGGAGGGTGAATTTGCATCAACTACATTGCAGCAATTTGGACCTCACATGCCACCATAACAGGGGCGACCAACATACAGGTCCAGCCTATTGCCAGGAAAAGCATTGCAGGCCCAGTGTTACTAGGTTTGATTTTTCAAGATATTCCAGAAATTCAGTTTTATGTAAAACTTCCCAATGTTTGGCTATTAGGAACTAATTCCATTTTTTAAAACATTGAGCAGGAATAAGAATCTCAGCCTCAGCTTGGCGCTTGTAGCTCAGCAGCCAGGACACCAGCCACATACACCAGAGCTGGCGGGTTCAAACCCAGCCTGAGCCTGCCAAACAACAATGACAACAACGACAACAAAAAATAGCTGGGGGTTGTGGTGGCTGCCTATTATCCCAGCTACTTGGGAGGCTGAGGCAAGAGAATCACTTAAGCCCAAGAGTGTGAGGTTGCTATGAGCTGTGACGGAACAGCACTCTACAGAGAGTGACATAGTGAGACTCTGTCTCAAAAAAAAAAAGAATCTCAGCCTCCTCTACATTTGACCCATTTTGAGTTCTCAAATCTCACAAAAGCAGGTCAAAACTCCTCTTCCATAGGTATAAATTTTGATCTTAAGACATCGCAAATGGGATGGAAAGAGATGGGGAAAGAGAAGACCAATTTGTCCAAACATCCCAAGAGGAGACAATAACCTTAAGCTTTCTCTCCCAGATACCAAACTTCCCAGTTTTTCATCCTTGCCTTAGTTAATCCTAAAAAAGCTTAGTGAACATATGGTGGTCAGTCTATCAGGCTGTGCTGCTGGCCTTCACTGCTGGCATGAGGGTCTCAGTCGCATCTCTTGTAGTCTAAGAGGAGTCCATTTAGACAACAGCATTCTTGAAGTCAGACAATGGACTTGAATCTGTTTATAGCCTTAGTATAGTGCTTTTCACAGAGTAGGGGATCACTGATAGTTATGAATGCTTTCAGCTTGTGTATATCTGAAAACATCTTTCTTTTGCTATTACTTAAAAGATAATTGGTAGAATTATGGAGAATTCCACTGGTAGAATTCCAGGTTGACAGGTTGTGTTTTTTTAGTACTGTACTTTAATAATGTTAGCCAGCTGTGTGCTTATTTGAATTGATTTTGAGAACTGATCCACTGTCATTTTTATCTTTGTACAAAATATATCTTTTTCTTGAGCTGCTTTTAATATTTTCTTTCTATCACTTGATGTTCAGCAATTTGATAATGATGTCCTTTGGTGTAGTTTCTTCATGTTTCACAGGCTTGGGGTTTGTTGAGCTTCTTGGATATTTGGGTTTAGAGTTTTCAACAAATTTGGAAATTTTTCAGCTGTTATCTCTTAAATAATATTTCTGTTCCTCAGAAGCAGTCAAAGCAATCTAGATAATCAAAGAACAACTCCCCTTTGTGAACTGCAATTACAAACACATTAGGCAACCTGAAGTTGCCCCACAGCTCAGAGATGCAATAATCTTCTGTTGTTTAATTCTTTTTTTTAATCTGTGTGTTTCACTTTGAACATTTTCTATTGCTGTGACTTCCATCTCACTAATCTTTTCTTTTATGGTATCTAACTAGTTATTAATCTTATTCATGTATTTTTCATCTCAAATGCAGTTTCCATCTATATGGGCAAGGGTTGGCTCTGAAGGGAATGCCATCCTCTCCAAGGCACATTTGCCTTTTCCATTGTTCTGAACTTCATGCAGCACCAGAAGCAGTCAAAGCAATCTAGAAAATCAAAGAACACCAAAAGGAAACAGATGTTTTTCTTTCAAAGTCGTGAGCTATATGGAGTATCAAGCTTAATAGCCATTATGCAGAAAGAAATTGGAGTAGTATGGATGGGAGAGACCAATATTCCACCTCTCTAAAATAGGATCTGCTGTTCTGCTTTTACTTACTCTGTGTTTCCTATGTGAGAGAACAGGGGGCAACTGGAGTAGGGAATGAGGACAGGAGGAGGAGAATATCTCTTTACAATTCACCTTCTTGCTCTTAAGCTGTGGGGTCAGGTAGATGTGGGGTTGAATCTTAGCTGTGCACCTTATTGATTATGTCACCTTAGCAAGTTACTTCACATCTCTAAACCACAGGTCTTTATCTGCAAAGTAGGAATAATATTGCTGGCATCATGGGACTATTATGAGGAATAAATTAGGTCATGTTGGATAATGCATGTAAAGCAGTGTTTGACATGAGGAAATCAGTGCTCAATATATGTTTCTTGTATAGTCATCACTCTCATTTTTTGTTATTGTCATCACCAGGACCATGGGATTAAAGACGAAAATCTAAGTGAACTGACTGACACCGAAATAACTTTGGGAGATGGAACTAACGAGTGACTTTTATTTTCCAACTCTATCTAAAATGAACATTCATTAATTTTTCTAATCGAAAAAATAGATAAGTTATTTTTACAAGTTGATCAGGATCCTTTTGGGATTCCCTTTATCTCACACCAGTAAAAGCTCTCTTTCTATTTCTCACTTCTCCCTGCCCAAAGAAGGGAGAGCTATGTTGGCTGCAAGCACCCATAGTAGTAGGTCCCTAACAGCCCCCTTTTGATGGTATCTTCAGCTCCCTAGAAGTCTGGGAGCTGCAGAAAACAAAACACCCTACTCCTGCCCTGATGCAGTCCAGATTTGGCCAGAGTTTCCAGACACCAGACAGAAATGTGGGCTCCAGACTGACACGGTTATTTTAAAACACAGACCAAGAATACTTGACCGCAGCCAGAGCCAGCACTAAGGGAAGATGGGGGAGATGCCCAGGGTGCAAATTGTGAGAAGATGCTGGCTGTGGACAGACATGACCCTGAGAGTGAGCACCTCTTACATTTTCCACCCTAGGCGTTAGTCAATACCCAAAGCCCCTCACCCACTTCACCTAAGTGTTTTACTCAAATATGACCATTTCCAAGGGGACAGCTCCCACTGTCTCCCACTCCATCTCTTCCCAGCCTGTAGAAGAAAAAGAGGGTTTACTGAATGGTTACTTATGCCAGGAGTAAGGGTGTCTAGGCAGTACTGGAGGGAGCAAGGCAGTCTTGGGCTCCAGCCCAGGGCAGACAGTGTTGTCATGTCTTGTCCAGCTCCTGGGGTTATAGTGCTCTTTGGCATGACCAGTCTGTCCCCCAGACTGCACAGTGTGTGCCTTTTCTTTACCCACAGGGTTCTGCAGGGGGAACCAAACCAAACAGCACTCCTGGCCAGAGGCTGAGCTCATCAGCAGTTATTTTCTTCTCAAGCGGGGGACCAGGCCCCCACTGGTGGTGACCTTCTCTTCACATTCGAAGCCTCTCCTCTCTCAGCTACATGAAGATCTGTTATGTTATTTCCGCCAAAGGAAAATAGATTGACCCACCACCCCAATCTCCCACCCTCCTCTACCTGCCAGTATGGCAGCCCCTCTTCAAAAGCCCTCAGGTTTTCTGGCTTTTTCTATGGTCTTTTTGGTTTGTGTAGGTCAGTATAATCCTTCATGCTGAAAACAGGAGATGATTAATTTCTGTTAATGATTTTCTGCCTTGTCTCCTACATGCCTTTCAGTAACTCCAACCACAATTTCAGCATTAAATAATTAGCTCTTCACCTGTTGCCTAAGGAATTCACTGGTTTATCTGTTGCCTGGTTTATCTGTTTGGCCCACTGAAAATGCCCTTTGTCCTTAGCTATGGCTTCTTTTTCTTCTCCTCTGACACTTAGTGGCTCTGGGTCTTCTTTTCTGGCCTCTGCCCATGTTGCTGCTCCATTTTCCCCCCTCTGCCCCCACCCTAGAGTTAAAAAACCCTGGCAATTATAAAAAGAACATTTGATTCTTCTGTCTTTGGCATGCCTCGTGCATCCCTGTCAATGCCTAGCAATTTAACAGATGTCACTTTCAGTAAAGATCATCCTTACCTATTCTGCCTCCACCAGCTGGGCTCCTTGAACAGCTCTTGATAAATGTGTACAAGATCGTGTCATTTCTCTTATCATATCTTCTGGACTTGTTTTCCTTGTCTGTAATGAATGACAGCTGGGTCTCAGAAAACAGACCCAGATGTGTCCCGAATCTTCTCAGGTCCTAGCCAATCTGTGAAGGATTCCACCATTGTTTTCACCTGTCATTAAGGCAAGATTTGTCCAATGAAGAATACAGACCTTAGGCCTGAGTTCTCTCCAGAGTTTTGTCTTGCTAGTCATGAAACAGCCCAACATCATCCTGACGCCCCTTCTTTCAGCAATTGCCATGTTTGGGGAGCCAGAGTTATTGTTTGAAAAGTCTCACATTCAGACCCCAGATACATATAGCTGAGCTAACTAAAAGATAGTCTCCACTGATAGAATGTATAGAGGAAAATTAGCACCTGAGACCCACACACATTATTCGGACTCCTGGGCCACTCTGAGTTAAGTTCCTTTTTCCACTTATTTGAGTTTGTCCTTAAAACAAATCGAAACCTGGTGAGTCATGGAGAATCTGACAGTATATTGAAAACCTCCAATGATTCCCTTCTCCCCACCACATGAGAGAAGGTGGTTGGTGACACAGATGTTTAAAGTGTGGTATTAGTTGGTATCTAGCCAGAGATATCAGTGTTCTTGTGAGACGATCATCATATTGGTAATTTAAAATTGGCAGTGTATTTGGTTTCATTAACTCCAAATCAAGATGAGCAGTTTTGAAATTGCTTTCCCCGGTAAACAAACTCAATGCCTCTAGGAAAAAACTAAAACTGCAGAGGATGTTTGTGGATGAAGAAATGTCCCTGGGCAGGGAAGTACAAACAGACCCTACTAATAGGACACTGAATAATGGTAAGCATAAGTGGTTTGGAGCAATGACTAAATACAGTCCCTGATGTCATATCTTCCTAAAGCAGCTAAAGGAAGTGAGATTTGCACCCCATAACTGTTGGATTCTGGCCCATTAAAAAGCTGACTCATTTTGTCTCCACATACCCTCTTCTTTTAAGTTCGGCTCACTCGGCCCACTCTAGATGATTCGACACTCATTATTCTAACAGTTTATTCCAAAAACATTTATTGCTCACTTAATCCATGCATAGCCCTTGTTGGCACCAGGAGAGATACAAAGGTGAAAAGTTAGTCTGTGCTCTCAATGATATTAGAGTAACCGGGAGACATACGAGTGGATAAAAAAGTACCGGGGGAAAAGGTCATTGTTTTTTGGAAAATGATATAAGAAAGAACAAAGGGAGCAATTAGCTCTGGGTAGATGATGTTTATTTTGACCTAAGTCATGTTCCAGTTTGTGGCCTAACAAGGGCCTTATGATTTTCCGAGGGGGGAGTTAAGGATGTCTTGTTTCCCAAACTCATGTTCATGGCTCATGGTGCCTTCACTTATGGCCAACTATTGACCTTCTCACTGAACTCAATTTGGAAAACACTGAAGAAAGACGTGTATTGTGCAGAGGAAGATGTGTTTGGAAAGGGGCCTGGAGCTTTCCTGCTCAGAGGAACCTGGCGTAGCCTTTTTTGCTGTGTCTGGGTTTCTCCGAGGCAGAAATGGTTGCCCAGTCAGTTTCACGTGCTGGTGTGTTTTACTGAAGCAAAACTTGGCTCCCTGGGGATTAACCCAGACTGAACACATGGGGAGAGCCCCTCTCCTGAGCCTTTGTTTCCTTTAGTCATTAAGCATGTTTACCCACATGTCAATGTGCACAGAGCAAATGTTTGGAGCCAAAACGAACCAACAACAACGCATTATAAAGGCAAATCACAGTGTCCCTACTTGCTCCTCTGTAAAAGGACATGTTTCCCATTTGTGACCCCCAAACATGCCAGTCACAAAGGTGAATAAAAATAAAAACAAAGCATGTATTACATTGAAAAAATGTTTCATATAAAAAGGTAAAATGTGTCAGAAGATCATTTTTATGTGAAATTGGTTCATGAATTTTGTTTATGATTCAAAGATAGTTTCTAAATCTGATTACATCAAAACACACCTGATTGAGGACTGGGCCACTTGAGAAGAATGACCATCTTGGGACCAGTTTCCATCAATATTCGTAACGGCTGGTGTTCGTACTGTCTGCAGTTTGCAACGTACTTTTGTATTCATGATCTCACTTAATCCTCACAGAAATTCCGTTACACAGTTAGCTCACCTCTTACTCCCATTGACACATGGGGAAACTGAGGCGTGGAGAGGTAGTGGCTTTCTGCCTAACTGATGTGCACAGCCAGAGAGTATCTGCTAACGACTGTCAGAGCTGGCCCTGACACTCTGTCTAGCATCCTTCCACTCCTCCATGTCTTTCCTAGACAAGTGCCGGCTGCTTTAAGTACCAGACATCCCAAGGAGACAAGGAATCTCCCATCCCAATCGTGAATTCTATTGTGTATTCATTCATTCAGCAAACTCTCATTGAGTGTTGCGAGGCGTAGGAGAGAGGTGGTGACAGAACATACATACCCACATCCTCATCCAGTTCATAGTTAGCTGGAAAAGACTTTCAATAAAAACAAGCATCAAGGCTTGGCGCCTGTGGCTCAAGCAGCTAAGGCGCTAGCCACATACACCTGAGATAGTGGGTCAGTATCCAGCCTGGACCCACCAAATAACAATGACAGCTGCAACCAAAATATAGCTGGGCATTGTGGTGGGCACCTGTAGTCCCAGCTACTTGGGAGGCGGAGGCAGGAGAATCGCTTGAGCCCAGGAGTTGGAGGTTGCTGTGAGCTGTGATGCCACGGCACTCTATCCAGGGCGACAGCTTGAGGCTCTGTCTCAAAAAATAAAAAAATAAAAACAAGCATCAAGAACAGAATGTGGTCATATCATGAAAGGGCAGCCATGGGGATCACTGGCCTAAATTCCATGTACCTGCTGTCCACACCATTCCACTGTCCCTAGGCTTTGCTGCCTTTGAATAAAGTAATAGCAATTACTGGCTAGGTGCCTACTAGGTGCAGACACTGCACCTGCTCACACACATTCTCACACTGAATTCTCATTACAGCCCCTACAGATTAGGTATTAGGAACCCATCTTATACAGGAGGACACAGGAGCTCTGAGAAGTTGAGTAACAACATATTAGTTGTGTATTGCTGTGTAACAAATTTCTCTAAAACTTAGTGGCTCAAATGTGAGTCAAGAGTTTCTGTCAGTCAGGAACCTCGGCCTGGTTTAGCAAGGTCCCCTGCATAGGGTCTCTCACAGGCAGCAATCCAGGTGTCAGCTGAACCATAGTCACATCAAGGCTCAGCTGCTGAAGGATCTGCTTCTGAGCTCACTCATGTGGTAGTGGGCAGGATTCAGTTCCTCATGGGCTGGTGGCCTGGGGGCCACCCAGTTCCATACCCTTCCATTGGCTGAAGACCATGCTCAGACCCTTGTCACATGGATGTCTCCTCAGGGCAGCTCAGAACCCCTCAGCTTGCTTCTTCAGAGTCAGAGATGGGGTACAACAAGGGTGAAGCCCCAGTCTTTTACAGCCAAATCTCCAAAGTGACTTCCCATCACTACTGCAGTATTCTGTTCACTGGAGTCATTAGCCCAGCCTGCAAACACACCGTCTGTAAGACAGGCTTACACGGGAAGCACACATCAGGAGGTGGGGTCACGGAAGTCATCCTGCCACACTCGCCAGCCCCTATCATGGAGTATATCCAGAACCCAAATCCGTGCCTGTCTGACTCACAAGACCAATGCTCTCTATACCAAGTGAGTCTCACAGGACCCAACACACACATCACTAATCATACAATTTTCTAACCACTAGGACATGCATGATTTGTTTCATTCAAAATACACAAAGGCAGATATTTTAATTCTCATTTTACAAAAGAGAAAATGGAAACTCACAGAACATAAATGACTCATGGGCTTGTGTAGGTCATTATAATTTTTAGTGTTAATGTTCAAAAACTTTTTTAATCCTGAAGCTTAAATGACTTGGCTAAGTTCACACCAGATGAACCTTAGATTTAGGTTTTCTGCATCCAAATTCAAGAAAGTTCAGTGCTACAACTGCACCTTTCATTGATTTCTACCCATTTTCAGCTCCTAACCCCTTCCCATCTGTAGCCAGCAGTGCCTCTCAAAGCCCAACAGAGGACCTGCAGTTCCCATGGCTTCTCGTTGTGATGCAGCCCTCCAAGACCACCATGATGGTGAGATTGGGATGAGGTAAGAACAGGAGCTCTGAGCACTTTGGGTTCGTGTGGGCATATTGGACACAGATCTCACTTCCCTGCCCCTGGAGCTCCCAGTTACCTTTCAAATTGACTCTTTGTTGCCTGGTCAAGGCAATAGCCGCCCACTGGAATGGTCTTCCCGTCTCTACTCTCCACCCTGAAATCCATTCTCCACGGCACCCAGAATGAGTTTTCTGAACTCTGATCTTGAAACTTTGCTGCTTAAAACTTTCCCAGGTTCCTCATTGCTCTCAGCATAATGCTGACGTTCCTGGTCATAGTGACAAGGGCCCTCCGGCCCCTCCTTCCCTTGCCAGTCTTAGTTCTCTCTATCCTCCCATCATCACTTCTGCTCGAGCCACCGATGTGGCACGGCCACTGGCTCTTGTGTACTATGCTCTTCCTCATTTTCTGGCTGTCCTTGAGTTCCGCCAACCAGTTTCCCTCCAGCTTCCCCCTGGTGACATCCTTCTCTGCTGCTTCCGCATCTGGACTTGGTAGCCTTCCTTTGCCATCTCACGGAGGGCCTGCTGCACTTGCCGCACAGCGTTGTGATTACATGGTCAGCACCAGGAAGACAGAGCCTGGATTTTCCTTCTCAATTATATCCATCCCCATAGCTTCAGGACCACAGGAGCGACTTAACAAAATTTTTGAATGAATGAGTGAATGGATGCAATCGCTGTCTCCACGTTTCCGGGATTAAAGGCTCCCAGTGGCTTACTCACCAACCCACAGGTCGCTGAGCTGCCTATAGTCCAGGGGGGTCGTCCAGTCTTTGGTGCAGAACCCCCACAACTTGAGCCAACCTATTTATTCATTTTGTCAACACATATTTGTATCAGGCACGTGCTGTGTGCTGGAATACAGCAAAAGTGAGTTAGGTACATGAGTCCAGACCAGAAGGAGCTCTCAGTCTGGTACCTTAGACCTTATGCATTTTTAGAGAGTTCCTCTGGGGACTAGTGGACTTATGTTTACAAAATACCAAATAAAGGCACTACCTTCGTATGACTAGCCCCCCTCAAATACATCTGATTTTTGCTCACTGGAGCATCGTCAGCCTATTCTGGAATGTTATAATCATCTGTTCCAATTTCTTTCATTATTTAAGTTGGGGTGGGTGTGACCAGTGGCCAGCAATACCTCCCATGAACGGGTGACAGCACACACATCAGCCACGACATTGTTGTCTGTGATTGCTTTGGAAATGGTTAAAAAGTAATATAGGTTGGCACTATAGTCAGTAAGAGAATTCAACATTTTATGACTCTTCCTCATTCCCTTCTAGTTAAAAAATAAAAAATAAAAATTCTTCTCAGAGGCCCAAGGGCTTGTAAGCTCCTGTAGGATTTTAAGCCGTCATCATTAGAGTTTGCACAGTCAACACTTGAGCCCATGGGAGGGGAGGGAATGCTCCAGCAGGATGGAACTGACTTTCTTACCCTCCAGTAGGCACGTTCACTTGTTTATGTCTTTATTTATTCTCTCACCAGTTTTAATACTTATTACAGTAATCATTATACAGCACTGACTCAGTAATTACTACGTACTGCCTCTACATTAAAAGTTTTCCATTTATTACTCACAACAGCCTTCAAAATTGGCACTCTTTGTATCCCTGTTTTACAGAGGAGTAAACTGAGGTTAAACAAGTTCAAATAAGTTATCCAGGGTCACACAAGCATTAAGTGGTAAGATAGGACTTCAAGTCACTCTGACACAAGAGCTCTTATCTTTAACTGTTGTACCCTTATCAATTTCCTTAACGCCAGAAATATATGATGTGACTTACAAAAATGCATTCAGCATACAAACACATGAATAATTCTATATAGTAAAAAGAAAAGAGGAGAATTAAGATAGAAGAAAATAAGATGAAGTTCGACTTAGTATTCAACATATATACCCATGGAGTCTGGTGCACTTTACAGAAGAAAACAGTGAATTTGAGTCTGTATTTCTCAGTCATAGAGGGAAATGTGTTCATTTGTGTGCTTTATTGTATTCATAAAATAAGAAAAAATTAGATTCTCAAGAGGAAAAAAAATCTCTATCTTGATATTGAAACTTACAGAAAATTTCTCACTTGGGCCTCTTAAAAATGATTATGTGATATAATGATAGACAGACTGTGGAACTCAACAGTATCCCTACAAAATCAGCAACAATTCTTTGAGGCTGTTTCCGAGACTCATTTATAACACATCACAGTGTAGTGAAACATCAAAGCCCGGGTTTATAGAGGTCCAATGGCTTGGCTAGATCCCAGGAAACAGAGCTCCAGAAACACATTTTCTAACAGCAGTCCTGGAAGTTTACTCACTGACACTAATCCAGGATGCCGGCATCCCACAGCACCAGTCATAGGCAGACCTACATCCTATTAAGTAGCAAGGTGGTCACAGCCTCCTACAGAGAGCAAGAAGTCTTTCAAGGACAGGCACCTGATGTGAGTGTCCCACCTTAGCTCTATGCAGAACCCGACTTGGGAGGACCATCAGAGTTGGGTTAAAGTTCTTCAGAAAAGGATTCAGTCTGCATCAGGGTAATGTGGGTGATGGACCCCCAAACCTTACCCCATTTTAGCCTATAAAATACATATATATTTTTTCTTTAAGACAGAACCTCAAGCTAGTGCCCTGGGTAGAATGCCGTGGCATCACAGCTCACAGCTACCTCCAACTCCTGGGCTTAAGCGATTCTCTTGCCTCAGCCTCCCAAGTATCTGGGACTACAGGTGCCCGCCACAATGCCTGCCTTTTTTTTGGTTGTAGTTGTCATTGTTGTTTGGCAGGCCCAGACTGGATTCGACCCCACCAGCTCTGGTGTATGTGGCCAGAGCCTTAGCCACTTGAGCCACAGAGCCGAGCCACCTATAAAATATTTTAATAAGCTATAACCAATCTTTAGGCACAGTCATTAAAAATCATTCAATCAATAAATAAATACATGTATTAAAGTGGATCTTGACTACCTAACCTTAAGTAACATCACACCCTAGGGAACCCTTCAAGGTAAACCAGTAACTATATACAGGGACTTGTAAAAGATGTTTAGGACAACTTAGTTAGCTGCTGGAAGATGTTTAAGATGTGGTCCATAGGATTTGTCCCTGGTATTTTAATAATTGTTTCTTCTCACCTACTTTGAAGGCTGCCAGAGTCCAGGCATGGATTCCTGGAGCATAAAGCAAATTTGCTAACCTGAAAACATCACCTGAATTTGCTCACCCCTGGGCCCAAACAGGAGTCTACCTGCACTCTGAGTGGAAGCACAGGGCAGGCTGTGGGGTTGCCTGGCAGTACTATGTAGTCTCTGAACTCTTGGCCCTGCACTCCACCAGTAACTGTTACAGACACGCACAAAGTAGATTATAAGTACCCATTATTGTACCATATTGTATATCATAAGCAATACAAACATTCATTCAAAGGAAGATTGGGAGGAACAAGATGTAAAATGAACAGAGAAAGAAGTTCTCTAGAGATTGTGCTGTTTTCTTCCCCATATCATTTTTTCCCTTATCTTGCACACACCTCTTTGGAGACCACTGTCTTAAAGTAAGAAGCTAGGTCTTCTCTGGACCACCCCTTCACCTTTACAGCTAGTTTTCCATGGTTCAGCCCCAGCCCATCTCACCAGCTGTCCGCACAAGGGCTCTCAGCCCCACTCAACTCTCCATCACGTCCATACCCACACCATTTCCTGCATGTACAATGTACTCTCCATTTTTTGTTCATGTTGTTCCTTCATGAATGTTCCAAACATTCAGCCCAAATGTTTTTCCTCTTTCTCCAGCTATCAATCTTCAAGAGCAAGACCAAGTTTAAATTCTATCTCCACCCTGTAATTTGAACTCATTTCTATAACACCCCAAAGACCATGTTCTTTCTAGCATACCAAGCTTTGCTTCATGAACTGGCTTCTCACAACAGAAAATGCCCTTTACATATACTCATATTCTCTCATTACATCCTCAGCTAGCCCTGCAAATACAAGTTATCATCTTCGATGGGAATCAAGAGCCTTAGAGAAGTAAAGGTGACTTGTCTAAGCGAACATTGTTAGCAAACAGCGAGAATGGTTTCTAAGCTAGGTCAGTCTGACTCTAAATCCCATGCGCTTTCTGCTTTGCTGTGCAAGTGGATCTGTTCTTCTCTGTTCTTTACTTGTTACTTGTGCTTCAATTTAGCTTTTAGTCATTTTGCCTTGGCTTAAACGGCAACTTCAAGCTCTTTTTTCTTCATTTCTCTGTAAGATAATCGAGGATAGAAAATATATTTTACCCAACTCCCTGGTGACCAGCACCTACCCATCAAAAGTATGTACATAAAGGCCAAGTTGAGCCCTTCAGGCAGCACAATTGCAAAGAAATCTCAATTCATTGTGCTATCCCCATCACTAGAGCTTTCCTGTCTCTTATCTGCCAACTCTGGGTTCGAAGAATAAGAAAAGGAAATTGGAAAAGGTGGAAGAGATGCCATCTCTTGCTATCCCGTAAAACAGCGGTTCTCAACCTGTGGGTTGTGACCCCTTTGTAACAATGAAAATGCATCCTACATATCAGATATTTACATTACAATTCATAACAGTAGCAAAATTACAGTTATGAAGTAGCAACAAAAATGAGTTAATGGTTGGGGATCACCACAACATGAGGAACTGTGTTAAAGGGTCGCGGCATTAGGAGGCATTAGGAAGGTTGAGAACCACTGCCCTAAAAGATCATTCTTAATGAACCAAGGCTGTCCTTGGAAACTGTTTAATTCATAAGAAGTTCTTTCCTGTCCACTGTGAGCAGAGTGCTAGCAACATCACCTGAATGTTGACAGAGGTCCAGGTGGCCATCCAGATGCTAGGACATGCTGGGGACATGGAGGGATGTTACTGGGATAGCCACCAGGGGATGGTCTGTTAAATCCTCCACTTCTCCTCTCACTAACACTCTTGTTGGGTGAGCTTTTAGGAGACAAGTTACCATGGCCAACGAGAAACTCGATGAGTCAGTCTATTTGCAAGTAGCCCTGGTATAGTAGGCAGAACAGTGGATCCAAAGGACACCAGATCCTAATCTCCGAAACCTGTGAATGATAACCTTACACCCAGTCGTGCACTGCATAAGAATATGTCAGATGGACTGCATAGTGAACAATGGTCCCATAGGATTATAAAGAAGCTGAGGATTCCTCTCACCCAATGATGCCATAGCTGTCATAACACTGTGGCACGATGCATTGCTCACGTGTTTGTGGTGCTATGGTGTAAGCCTACTGTGCAGCCAGCCATATACAAGTATAGCACAGTTATATACAGTACCTGATACTTGGTAATGATCATAAATGACTATGTTACTAGTTTATGTATTCACTATACCTTTTATTGCCATTTTAGAGTATACTCCTCCTAGTTATTTAAAAAAAAAGTGAACCTTAAAACAGCCTCGGGAAGGACCTTGAGGAGGTATTCAAGAAGGCCCTGTGGTCGTAGGAGATGGCAGCTCCATGCTTGTATTTGCCCCTAAGGACCTTCCAACAGGACAAGATGAGGAGGTGGAGGCAGTGAGACTGATGATCCTGACCTTGTGTAAGCCTGGGCTGATGTGTGTGTTTGTGTCTTAGTTTTTAACAGAAATATTTTAAAAGCAAAAAATAAAAATACATCTAAAAGAGCATGTAGAATAAGTATACAAAGAAAGAAAATATATTTGTATACCCATACCAGACAGTGTTTTAAGCTAAGTATTATTACCAAAGAGTCACAGAGTTTTAAAAAATGAAAGTTTATAAAGTAAAAATGTTACACTAAGGTAAGGTTCATTTATTATTCATGAAAGAAAAAACATTGTATAAATTTAGCACAGCCGAAGCACACAGAGTGCATAAGGTCGGTGGTAGCGTATGGTGATGTTCTAGGCCTGCCCAGATGTCCCCGTCATTAAATGTCTACCGTGTCCCAGGCACTGCACTGAGCACAAGGAACACACAGGGAACAGACTGTCGTGGCCCCTGCTCTGCCAGGGTGGACCAGAACATACTCTCGGCAGACCACCTTTCCTGCTCCTTGAGAGGGGACTCAGAAGCTGCCTGAGAGGAAGCACCACCTTCCTGTCCCCAGACTCACACCACCACACCTTCCCGTCATGCTCCTTTCTTGTGCAAAGGGAACAGTGTTTCTCCTTCCATCTGCAACCAATCCCTCCACAACGCTCCAAGTCCCCTCGCCTTCGGACTCCTCAAACTCCTCGTTCCCCCCTTTCTTTCTATATCCAATGTCTTTACACCATCAGCATTAAAACAGTTCTAGGTCCTTTCCATCTTAAAAATAATAATAAATCTCCTAAGCTACTGCCCTAACTTCTCTTCACAATCTCCTTTAAAGAGTTGTCTGGGTTCATAGTCTGTCCCTTTGTTCTTAATTCCCCAACCACCCACTGAAATTAGGCAAATGACCATTTCCATGCCATAATATTACCATAACTGCTCTCAGTAAACCCCAAGGACATTTCCCAATTCTCTCTCTTGACCTCTGTATAGGATTTGACACTCTTGATCATTTCTTCCTTTTTGAAATAACTTCTCCTTTAATTCCCACAACACCACGCCCCTCTGAGTGTTCTTTTATCTCTCTGCAGTAGGCAGGATTCTCAACATGTTCCCCTGAATTCCCATCCCCAACTCATTTAATCAAACACTGATCTAGTTGCTGCTGGGAGGGGACTTTCCAGATGGAATTAAGGTTGCTAATCAGCTACCCTTAAAATAGGGAGAGCAGCCTGGGTTGTGCAGGTGGCCCCTGTAATCACATCTGCTCCTACAAGCAGAAGAGGAAAGTAGAAGAGTCAGAGAAAAGTGACAGGAGGGACTCACGTGTGGAAAGGACTTGTGCTGTCATTGCTGGCTTTGCAGCGAGCCCAGAGCCACAGAGAGCGAGTTGTCTCCAGAAGCTGGGAACAACTTCCAGCCAGCAAGGCATCTGCCAACAACCTGAATAAGCCTGAAAAAGGATTCTCCCCTAGAGCTTTTAGCAAGGCCAACTCTTTGATTTCAGTCTGACAAAACTCCTGGCTAAGAATGAGTTATGAGCCATGCTGTGCCCAGATTCTGGACCTATAGTAACTGAAATAACAAATAATAAATAGGTATTGCTGCAAAATGATAAATTTGCAGCAAAGTACTATGGCTACTGTAGAAAACTAATACGTTCTTTGCTCCCTCTCTGCCTCTTTATAGACTCCTCTTTCTTTACCTGTTCCTACGTCATGGCTTCCTGTTCTATGCATTCTTCCTGAGTAATATTTTTAGCTCCATGGCTCCAATTTCCATCTACCTGCTACTAAAGCTACAAGCCATGACTGTATCAGATATCTTTGCTGAGTTCTAAACCCCTAAATCCAACTGTCTGCTAGATGTCTCCATCCATGTGACTCAGGGGCATCTAAAACTCCACATGTCCAAACTTGAACTCATATTTGCCCCTTAAGTTGCTCCTGCTCCTGAGATTTCTATGCTATCATAATTATCCGCCTGCCAGAATCTAAACCTGAACCCCATACTTATCTCCTCCCTCTTCTTCAATGCTAAATTCAATCCCCTCATCACATCTACTCCAACTACTGATTTTCTCAAATCCATCCACTTATATTTCCCAGTGTAAGTCACCATTATCTCCCATTTACACTAAAGCAAAAGCTCTCAGTGGTCTCCACTCCATGATATACTTCACAATCAATTCACCTAGCCACAGTCAAAATATCACTCCTTGACCAGGCACGGTGGCTCATACCTGTAATCCTAGCACTTTTGCAGGCCAAAGCAGGATGATGACTTGAGGCAAGGAGATGGAGACCAACCTGAGCAAGAGCAAAATCTCATCTCTACAAAAAGTAGAAAAATTAGCCTGGAGTGATAGTGCACACCCGTAGTCCCAGTTCCTTGGGATGCTGAGGCAGAAGGATCGCTTAGCCCAGGAGTTTGAGGTTGCTATGAGCTGTGATCATGCCACTGTAGTCTAGCCTGAGCCAATAAAATCCCCACCTGTGGGGAAGAGGTACCATTCTTAAGTCAAGTTACCATTCTTAAGAATTTCAAGAGAATCATTCATAACTAGAGCAAAAAAGTTAAAGAAAAAACAAGTGGAAAAACGAGATGTGAAGGACTGCTTCATGAGGTCCAATATCAACTGTGATTTCTTAAAATGTGGGAGTGGGAAGTATTTTTTTTAATAGAGGACACTAACCTGAAGTTCTAGAAAGAATTTCCAAGTGCTCTGTGCTAGTAATGAAAAACGCCCACACCTGGGCATATCCTAATAAAACTTCTCATTACGTAGTTAAAGACAAAGGAGAAAAATATTAACTTTCCATGAAAAAACATTTTACATCCAGAATCCTATTTTCAGCCAAACCAACTTGACGTGAGCAGGGAAAATGAAGATATTTTTCAGATATACACAAACACCGCCTCTCTAAATGAATGGTCTGTGATGTGTACTCAGCCAGTATTTTGATTACTCTCCTACAACTCTAGAAAGTCAAGTCACCGCTGACAGATCTGATCTGAGCAAAATAAAAAAAATTCATTCTACTGTGCCTTGTAAACAAAGAAACCAGAAGCATTTACAGGTAAATCTAAATGAGTTAGTGCATGTTTTACAGTTGACCAGATTTCAGAATTTTGCCATCTCTGGGATGAATTATACTTTGATTCTTTGAAATGAATCAAGTGAGATGAAATTCAGAACACCAAAAGACATGCTGATCAAAGGGTTTCATAACCCTTTATTCACTATCATATATAATGCTTAAATGATATTTAGATATTGCCTATATTGATTTCAGCCCTCTGCCCAAACACTGGAGATACCAAGTAGGAAAACAATCTCGGGACCCAGAGGTGGAGTTGCTTGCATAGTGCTTAAGGGCAGAGTATATAAGGAATGCCAGTAGCCTAATGCCAAGCACTGCAGGGAACTTCTAGGTTGTAATTCCAGCAAGCAGATTATAGACTCATGGTGAAATTTACTTAAACCACCACCCAAGGGGAAATCCATTATGAACTCTGGCCATGGCAAAATCCCATTATATCTTTCTTACAAAAACATATAATAAAAGAGCAAGGAATCAAGAGTTTGAAACAAAAACCTCCAAGTAGAGCCTCACCAATGTTGTTTCTTTGTTTCTTGGTTATTGTAAGATAGGGCCTAAAGGCCTTGGACTACTGGTGAACAACAGTCATTGCAATTAGCACCCACTTCCAGTTCCAGGATTTTGTGTTATTATTGTCTATGGACATAGTTACACCAAAAACTGGCGAAGCTGCATTAGGGACACAGTAAAAGCAATCTTAACATTACAAACTCATGCTGATGTTTCAATTTAAGTCTAATTTTATTAAGTCTTTTCTTGCCTGTGTTTGCATAAATATTGACTGATTCACTTTTTTTTCCTAAGATACCAGCATTCTCACTATTTTCTGTATGCAATATGTATACAAGTTAAGTGTTTTTATTATGACCTGGTGTTGAATTTTGTCAAATGCTTTTTCTGTATCATTAAGGTGATCCTTAATTTTTTCCCTTAATTTTGTTAATGTGTACATTGATTGATTTTTGTATGTTGAGCCATCTAAAAATTCCCGGAATAAATTGCACTTGGTAATGGTTTATGAGCCTTTCAATGGGCTGTCAAATCTGGTCAGCTAGTACTTTGTTCATCAAGGATATTGTCCTGTAGTTTTGGGTTTTCCCCTTGTGGTGTCTTTGTCTCCCTTTGGTTCATACCAGGGTAACGCTGACCTCACAGAATAAGTTAGAAAGTGTTCCTTCCTCTATAACTTTTTTAAAAAGTTTCAGAAGCATTGGTATTAGTTCTTTTTAAATATTTGGTAGAATTCATCTACAAAGGTATTAGGTTCTGGACTTTGCTAGGAGATTTTTGGTGGCTCATTTCATCTCCTTTCTAGTTATAGGTTTGCTGTTTTGAGTATTTGTCTTCCTCATCCCCCTAAATTCATGTTGTAACTTAATTTCCAATGCAACCATATTAAAAGGTGGATCCTTTAGGAGGTGATTAGGCCATTAGTGCTCTGTCTTCATGGGTGGGATTAGTGCTTCATAAAGGGACTAGATGAAACTAGCTAGGCCCTTCTGCCATATGAGAATGTAGCAACAAGATGTGTCACCTTAGAGACAGAGAGCCAACCCCTCACCAGACAATGAACCTGCCAGCAGCTTGATCTTGGACATCTAGCCTCCAGAAATGCGAAAAATAAATTTCTGTTCTTTATAAACTACCCAGTCTCGAGTATTTTGTTATAACAGCAGGAATAGCCTAACACAAGTTCTATTCAGATTTTCAATTTATTTGTGATTAGTCTTGGTAGGTTTTGTGTTTCTAGGAATTTGTCTATTTCATCTAGTTATCCAATTTATTCTCATACAGTTCTGCACAGTATAATAACTCTCGGGCAGCGCCTGTGGCTCATTGAGTAGGGCGCCGGCCCCATATGCTGGAGGTGGTGGGTTCAAACCCAGCCCCGGCCAAAAACTGCAAAAAAAAAAAAAAAAAAATACTCTCCTGCACACCTTTTTTAATTCTACATAATTAAGAGTGACATCCCAGTTTCATATCTGATATTTATTTGAGTCTATTCTCTCTCTTTCTCTCTTTCACTCTCCCTCTTACCCTCCCTCCCCCATTTTATTCATTTATCTAAAGAGTTGTCAATTTTATTGATTTTTTCAAAGAACTACTTTGGTTTCACTGATTATTTTTTGTTTTTCAATTCCTTATTCCATTTATCTCCTCTCTAAGAAAAAAAGAAGACAAATAAACAATGTTAGAAATTAGAATAAAAACCTAATTTCTCTATTTCTATAGATAGAGAAAAGGCTTTTTTTAAATATGAGAAGTCATTTATACAAGTTTATACAAATAAATTTGAAAGTACATATGAATTGTATGCTTTTCCATGACTCAGGAAGAGGTAGGGAAAAACTTAGTGCACCCATAATAAATTAATAAATTTTTAAATTGACAAAATTTATTCTAAAAATGACAATAACCTTAAATTATTTTAATGGCAATTTCTACCAAGCATACAAACTATGCTATTTAAAGTAATATAGAGCATAGCTGGGAGAAGGGGTGGGCTGTTCATCTTATCATGTGAGGCTGGCATACCTCTGACACCAGATGAAAAAAGATAATAAATGAAAGAAAAAGTGATCAAACTCATTTAGGAAAGTAAGTTCAAAACTTATAAACCAAAAAACAGCAAATGGAACATAGTAGTAAATTTTTTAAATATACATGATGATTAAATTGAGTTTATCCTAACTACACAATAATGTCTCAGTATTTATATATAGAGAGATATAGATTAAATTTAATACATTATCAGTATAAGAAGAAAATCTATAAAAACCAACAGATTCAAAGGAATATTGGATAAAATAACTTCCTATTCTGATCCAGGGGAGAAAAATACCTTAGTAAGTTAGAATTAGAAAAAAACTTACTTAGCATGATACAGCTATCAGAAAACTCTAACAAAACTGTATTAAAAGCATTCCCATTAAGTCAGATAGAAGACAAAGATGTCTACTATCATCATTGTACTGGAGATTCTAGCCAATGCTGTAAGAAAAGAAAAGAAAAGAAGTCTGTCTTCCAGTTTTTTAACTTTCTCTTTTGTTGAATCTATTCACCAGTTAAGTTTACCTATTAAGCTTTAAATGCTGATTATATTTTTCATGTTTAGAAATTTTGTTCAGTTATATACAAATTTTATTGGTCTTCTTCATAGTTTCTTATTCATTTATTATTTTTTTCTCTATATGTATATATGTGTTTATTTGGTTTCCACTTTTTGCCTTCACAAAATTAAAAAGGTTTAAAATTTAATAACAATAACAATGTTTAAGATAAGGACTAGAAACAAAAACCTCATAAAGAACAAACGAAGATAAATACATTCAGAAAAGAAATCAGATGATTGCTGCAACAAAATATTGAGCAATAATAATAATAATAATGCAAAAAAAGTAACATTCACGTCAAGTAAGAGTATGTCTATTATAGAATGCTTTGACTTTGAGGTTCAGTATGGAGTCATCAGTTAACTTCTTCTTAATATTTTTTCCTGAAGTCTCAAAAAATAGACAACTAATATTTATAAATAAAAATAAAAGATAATTTCAAAAAACAGATCATGCCAAATCTTAAGGACAATAGAAAAAGAAGAAATACTTCAAAATCATTCTACTTCATCTGGATACACCTGATATTAAAATTGGGAAAAAGAAATTACAAACGTATTTCACTCATAAATGAGGATGCAATATCCTAAACAACATATTAACAAGTTGAATTAAAAATTAATGTTTAAGTAATGTAGTTTGGTCAAAATTAAATCCAATTTATGTGAGAATTAGTCACTATTTTCTTTTCCTTTCCCTCACTCCTTCCCTCCTCTGTCTGCTCTCTCCTTCCCCAAGGCCCCAGTGTGTCATTAATTGTCTTCATATCAAAGTTGAATACATAAGAATCATACTTCTCCATTCCTGTGATGCTTCACTAAGAATAATGTGTTCCACCTCCATCCAGGTTAATACAAATGCTGCAAAATTTCCACTTAAAAAAAAAATCTAGGACCTATACAGAACTTAAATTAACCCACAAGAAAAAAACCAACAATCCCATACATCATTGGGAAGAGAGATGAACAGAACCTCCTCTAAAGAAAACAGACGAATGGCTAGCAAACACATGAAAAAATGCTCATCATCCCTAATTTTTAGAGAAATGCAAATTAAAACCACCTTGAGATCTCACCTAACCCTAGAGAGAATGGCCCATATCACAAAATCTCAAAACTGCAGATGCTGGCGCGGATGTGGAGAGAAAGGAACACTTTTATACTGCTGGTGGGACTGCAAACTAATACAAACTTTTTGGAAGGAAGTATGGAGGAAGCTCAAAGAACTCAACCTAGACCTCCTGTTCGATCCTGCAATCCCATTACTGGGCATCTATCCAGAGGGGAAAAATACATTTTATTATTAAGACACTTGTACTAGGCTATTTATCGCAGCTCAATTTACAATCGCTAAAATGTGGAAACAGCCTAAATGCCCCTCAACCCAGGAATGGATTGGCAAGCTGTGGTATATTTACACCATGCACTATTATTCAGCCATTAAAAAAACTGTAGAAAAATTTTCAACAAACCTTCCCCCGCCCCAGGTGTTGTGGTTATATTGACCTATAATTTTCTTTCCTTATAGCGTCCTTGTTTGGCTTATTATCAGGGTGCTGCTGGTCTCATAAGAGGAGATTAAAAATGTCTTCTTTTCTTTAATTTTTCGAAGTTTGATGAGAATTGATAATAGTTCCTTCTTGAATGTTTGGCAGAATTTAACAATAAACCCATCAGCCCCTGGGATGTTCTTTCACGAAAGACTTGTTATTTTATCCTTGTTAGTTACCTTCCTATTGGACTTTTCAGATGTGCTGTTACAGATGGAGCATCCCCAATTAAAAAATGAAATTTGAAATTCTCTAAAATCTGAAAAATTGTGAGAACTAGCTTGATGCCAAAAGGGGGAAATTCCATACTCAGCCTCATGTCACAAGTTCGAGTCAAAACTTGAAAGCACTATACAACAATGTATTCAATTTCTCCAAAGGGTATAAAGATGCTCCCAGCCTCCTTCAGGTGCCTGTATCCAGGGAGGATGGCATGAAGCCCAGGTCCATGACCTGACACTGGGGTGTGCCTTTTGCCTAAAACTTTAAGAGATTGTCTATTACTGAGTGAGTTTTGTACCTGGTTTCACTGGAATGAACCTGGAATCTGAGTTCTTGAGAGCATATCTGAGTCCTGGGTTTAGAGGACCTGACTGAGAGCCTAAGTCTATAGAGGTGGTCTTAGAACCTCAGGCCACAGGGTCTGGGCTGGCACTAGTATGTAAATAATGGGCCTGGACCCTGGGTATGCTGGACCAGACTTGAACCCTGGATGCTCTTAAGCCTGGGGTTATGGGAAGCAGCTTTAACATGTATCTGTTGGTGATGGCCCAGAGACTAGGTATATAGGTCTTGGCCTAGAGGCCAGGTCTATGAAAACTGGCGTGGTCCTCAGGTCTTTGGGGAATAACATGGAACATGATTATGCAAAGATGGTCCTGGGGGCTATGTCTTCAAGTACCTTAATGATGTTTGATGCCAATGATTCCACCTTGGCACTGGAGCAGACATAAAGACAGGGCTGCAGGGGCTGGCTTAGCAGTGGGTAGACCTGGATCCAGTGTCCACAGAAGGGGGCCTGAAGCTCAGTTTGTTGACCTAATGACTAGGGCGAAAGGGCAGACTGTCATGGAGCTAGGGTGGGCCCAAAGCCTGAGGTCACTGAGCTCAACCTGGCAGGAGGGTACACTCAGAGACAGAGTTTTCAAAGAAAATCTGAAGTATGGGACTGTGAGAACCTGTTCAGCACCAGGATGGCTTGGAGGTTCAGTCCATAGCTACCAGCCTGGAATCTGGTGGAAAGGGGCTGGGCTGGGTGTGTATGAAACTATGTCCACAGGTTTAGCCTGACTAAGGCATGAAGGGTTAATCTTGTATAAAACAGGCTGAAATCCTGGGGGTATGGAGGTCAGCTTGGCATTGAGAGAGCCCCTGAGCCTGAGACCACTGATTTTAGCCCAGCAGTTGGGTGACTGTTGCACTGGCTTGAAGCCTGGGGCTGGGAGGTCTCTCTTGGAGTCAGGGCAGGACAACAGGCTCAGTCTGTGGGTACCACTCTAGAGTCTGAGGCAGTGGATGCCTGAACATTAGATTTTCCGGGGGAAGGTTCAGTGATGGGCCGTGAAGCAAAGTCTGGTGGTCACATTCCTTGTTTGTTCCAAAGTAGAAAATAACTTTCTACATGTTGTGATTCTGGGGATTGGTGAAGGGGTAATACAGATAACATAAACTGTCTGTCCTACACTCTTCAGTGCATCTTTTCTTATTTTTAGTGCTATATCAAAGTGCTATAGTCTCTCAAGTGGTTCAACTCTTTCCCCAAGCTCTTCGGAAGGTATTTTTGTATGTGTGAACAGTTGATGTTTCTGTGGAGGGCGAGTGCTGGAGAGTTCTATTCCACTATCTCGCTTCCTCCCTCTTTCCCTCTGTGCACATTCTTGAAACAAAAAGGGGACAGTGATAATATCATGTATTATTATTGTTGAGTGTCTGCTACTTATGCTGGGCTCTGTTGAAAGCTCTCAAGATACGGGGTGGGGGACAACAAAACCAGGTACAAAACCCTGCCCTAAAGGAACTTATTCTTATCAAGGAGAGGTACTCAAACATATCCAGGTATGGATACCTTTCAAGAGAGAGAATGAATGTGACTATTATTTTACACCATGTGCTAGGATCAAACCACCATGATATGCATTATTTTGGAAAAGAAAGTTTTCATTTTTAAAGGTTTCATTTTGGTGCTATTCATTTTCTTTGAATATTATATGGGTAGATTTTTTCTGAGTCCCTGGGTAAGTCATTAACTTCTTTATTACAATTTGTTATCTGTAAGATGTACTGCTCAGCTGCTGAGGTTGCAAATTAATATTCTGGACTTTATAACTTAAAAATTATGTACATACTGATTTCCTAAAAGTAAGAATTCGGCCTTCACTGTTTTTAGATATGTGCAGAATGTAATGAGTTTGGATGAACTTACTAACTGCAAGAAACTTGTTTCTTCTTCTTTTTTTCTTTTTTCTTTTTGTTTTTCTGATATCATGCCCAGTGACGCACCACAGAAGCTCTGTTCATGGTTCAACACAGACTGCTTTCCCAGATAGAGGGGGTTCTTTTTGTGTGGAGTATATATGAGCAGCTGTGATCATTTTGCTTCTTATCCAAATGTATTTATTATCTTCTGCACTAGAATGGCTGTGTTTACTGGGTGCTTTGAAGTCTTAGGCAGGACCTGTTTCCGTATCACCCACCATAAAGAAGAAGGGTCACAGAGCATATTAGGCTATTCAGGGCTCATTTTGTCTACAGAAATTTTTTAAGATGCATAATTAATAACAGTGCACATAGATCATTTCCTTTATGATGCACACACAATAACTAAGTGTTTTTTATTCTGCTAACAGTTTCAAAAATCCAGCCTTGATTTCTTTTTGCATTTTAATCAAGTTGAAATTCTCCTCTAAAAATGTTTTTCACTAGGCTTTCTCTTGCAATCTTAACTTCACCTATGCTATATTTCTTTTAATATCTTAAAGGAGAGTAGAGATTGAAAGAAGGGAGAACAAGTAAACATATAAGTCTGGCAAAATTTTAATAATAATTTTATTTAAGTGAAGACTGTATAAGAGTTTATTGTTATGTCTTTGTAACTTTCTTTTTCATAGCTTTAAACATTTTCTGAAATTAAAAAAATTTCAGAAAAATATATTATTAGGAAGAATAAGGCAAAGATGGAGACTTAATAGAATAAAAGAAACTAAGAATGATGTAGTTGATGGTGTGCGTTGTAATTGAATTCTGTTTCGAACAACCTATTTTAAAATACTAGGGATTTGGAGCTATTTGAACACATTGAGTGGATGTTGACGACAGTAAGCCATGACTGCAGCTTCTCTGCTGTTTTTGTTTGTCTAGGTCTCACGATAGTTTTGTGATTATGTTTACTAATGTCCTGCTAACTTAAAGGTACCTACTGAAAAGTTTACAGATAAAGTGATATGAAATGCATTTGGAAAAATTTATGAAGTTGGGAATTAAAAATTACCTGGAACACAAGAAAGGGCATAAAATTGAATAGGATAAAATGAAACAAGATTGGCCATGAGTTGATAATTATTTAAACTAATGGGTGCACACATAGGGAATTGTATGCTTTTCTCCCTTTTTTAATGTACTTACAAGTTTTAAAATAGTTAAATACTGTTGAAAAATTTTTTGGATTCAAATATGGGCTGCAAAGTTACTCTTTATATCCTAGAATTAGTTATTAAACTTTCCCATGCTTCAGTATTCTCAACTGTAAAGTGACGCAGTGTAGAGAATGCACATCTGTCCCATTTGAATCAGGATTGAATTAGTCAATACATCTGAATTCTTAATCAGTGCCTAACCTAAATAGGCACAGAATTAACATTAGCTATTATCACTTTTAAATTGCTATTTTTCTTTTAAAATCTAGGCTGACGCTAATATTTTTTAAGAATCCAATTTACCTAAGAATCTCAGTTTGTTCCATGGAAAATTTTCCCATTTTTGTAGAAAGAATACAGAAAGCAATTATGTTTCTCTAGAGGAATCTAAGTCTTCAGAAGGAAAAAAAAAACTTACACTAATAAGAAGTAATCCGTTATTTAGGGAGAGGAATCAGCTTTACTATAATTGTAATTAATGAAAAGAATCATCTACTTTACCAAGAAATTTCTGTTAGTTCAAGGTTGTTCTAGAGTTAATTCAGCTTGGAATTAAAAACTATTGCCCTTATGACATAACTCCTATTTTGATTGGAATGTTATCTCTGATTCACACATTTTAGCCTTGAAATCGTACTACTTAATCGATGTTTAAATTGGCCAATTTATAGAGTAATTATTTTGAAGATTTTCATAAAAATTCCATAAGCAGTTTAGATCTGTATTTCTCACTTTTGTCTTTTCAAATGAAACTTTCTAAACATATTAAAAGAAATTAAATGTAGTAATTGGGAGTTTGTCATAAATCTGCTGAGAACTAGTACATTAACTATTGGTATTAATAGAATCGCACATAAACAATTTAAATTATTTGGCAATTTATCAACTGTTCCTGTGAAGTTGATAAAAGTAATAATACATAACCATGGATCACTGTCTTTCAAGTGAGAAACTGGGTGAAATGTGCCCAGGAAGGGTGGCTCACACCTGTGGTCCCATCAATTTGAGAGGCTGAGGCGGGAGGAGAGCTTGAGTCCAGGGGCTCTAGAAAATACAAAGAAACAGAAAGATTAACTTGGAGTGGTAGCTCACCCCTGTAGTCACAGCCACGGGGGAGGCTGAGGCAGGGGTATGGCTTGGCCCAAGGTTTTAGGTTGCAGTGAGCTATGATGATACCACTACACTCTAGCCTGGACAACAGAGCAAGACCCTGTCTCAAAAACAAAAAGAAAGAAGAATATGTATTGATTAGCACAAGTTAATGTACTCTAAACTATGATGAACTTTATTATGTCTGATTACATGTAGAAACATACAGTACAATAAAATAAGGAAAGTCATTTATTAAATTACTAATAAATTACCCTTACGTTTTGTAGAAGAAAATTAAACATTCAACCTATGAGTCCTTATAGCTTGTTCATTTAGGGAGGACAACAGCCATTGACATAGAGATCTTTATGTCAGCACTTCAGTGAAAAATCCATGTTTCTACGTGTAAACTTTATTTGTTTCTGGCAACATTAGCATTTAAGAAGGCATGGAATAGAATGTACAGTTAGATTTAAGAAAACCTAAAAGACATAGTCAAGTATTCTGCTATTTTATACTTTTTAAACAAAAGCTAATAACGAATGATTGTATTTGTTCATCCTTTCAGGAGTCTGGGTGTATAACCATCTTTATTGTGTGCATGATGACAGCAATCTACTTATGCAGTTTAAGCCTTTTCAGTTTAAGTAAATAACATAATTAGCTTGCAGAAACATGTCTTGTTTTCCAAGGACTAGAGGGTATTTTAAAATTCAAACTAAACTGATATGGGTCAAAATGAAAACATTACTCAAATGAAATAAGAGTTGGGATGAGCGAGTTACTATGTAAATGTTTCAGGAAACAAGTAAAATACCAACCTGGAATATTTATGAACCAACACAGACCTCCTCAAACAGGACATATTTTTGATGTTTAAAATAGGTCAGTTTTATGTTAGCTAAGCAATTGCCAGAAGTCTACCGTTGGATCAACATAGCTATATGATTTTCATTATTTAATGTCAACGTAACATAGACACTTGCCATGAAGCCTGCTTTTCTCCTCTCCATTGCTGATATTCTTTTATTTATTTTGGCTTATTTTGTTAATATTTCATGTACTTTATCTCATAAGTTCTTCTAATTCAGTTTGATAGTAGTTGCTTCATGTTTGTTATATTCTGTTTCTAACTTTAATTATTATGCCAAAGTTAATAATTGTCAGAACAATCAGGAACAATCAATTGCATCTCTCCTTGAATTTTTATTTTTCAGGACTATGCTGAGAAGGAGAACACCATAGCGAAAGCTCTGGAAGACCTGAAGGCCAATTTTTACTGTGAGCTCTGTGACAAGCAGTACTATAAACATCAGGAATTTGACAACCACATTAATTCTTATGACCATGCTCACAAGCAGGTAAGGAAGAGATTTTAAAACATCTGGCTCCTTGTGTAGTATTTTGAAATGTGTGAACTATATAAATGTGATATTTTCATCTGACTTTTATATACAATTTTGAAGGATGCTTTTCTAGGGTGATAATTTGGTGAGGTAGCAAAATCAATTTTTTAAAAGCACCAAAAGCAAAGTATGAAAGAAATGACCAACATCAAGAAACACCATTATTTGCCTAGTGAGTGGGAATGCTTTGGCAAGGGATTATCCTCCGAATGTCCTCAAATGTATTGTTTTAAATATTTAATTGACAGCATATTTATCAAATCTAAAAATATATGTTCATTTGCTTTATTTTAACATTATCTCATTTTATAATCAACTGTAAATTCAAGATTGATTTTTCCAAGCATGATTTTTCCCACACCTCGTATGATATAGCAGTTTTAGCCATAATTTAAAAGTGTTTTCTATTTTAGCCATCATCCACAAATACCATCCATAGCATTCCTTTATGGCATCAATAAAAGGTACAGTTTTAAACAATTGAACCTGTACTAACTTTTTATTAATATAGGATATTTAGCATACTTAAAGAGTAGGGAAATGATCATATTAAATGCTTATGAACCAATTGTGTATTTTCTTTTTCTATCAATGATTCTGATCTTTCATTTCAGCTAAATTTGAGGAGGCAAATGCAGGGAAGAAATTAGCCTTCAATTTTAATACATATGTCACTAATTAATACATACTTAACTGAATAACATGTACTTGCTTTTCTGTTTCTTGGCACTAGATCCAATAGCACAAAGGTTAAAAGAAAGGCTGTAATGGAAATATTCCCATTCTTACATATCAAATGCATACATCTAAACTATAACACTGCTTAATCTGAACATTAAAATCCATTAGGAAATAGTATTGATTTTGTTGTATAGTTACTGGCATTTGTTTTATCAAATAATTCTAGGATGCCTTTTCAGGAGAGGTAAATCTGAGAAAGTTTTTTCTCTTATTCTTCTTAAATATCTAAGACCAAAAGGTTTTTTTATTACATAAAGGAGATATTTAGAAACGTGTATGTGTGTGTTTTAAGAATATTTTGCTAGCTTCTTAGCAAAGTATCTCAAGAATGGAAGAAAAAGTATCCAATGTACTAAGCCCTACTATGAAGCTAATCTATAGCTTTCATATGAAGGCTAAAACCCAGTTATAGCACAAGAAATGGGGAAAGGGGCAAGGGAGGTGAGGGGAGTGGGGAGGATGGGTGGAGGGAGGGTGATTGGTCGGGTCACACTTACGGTGCATCTTAGAAGGGTACAAGTGAAAATTACTAAATGTAGAATATAAATGTCTTCATATAGTGATTAAAAGGCCATGAAGGCTATGTTAAATAGTT
>CAUYRH010066466.1:0-72777 GCA_963574655.1 Perodicticus potto | reverse complement strand
CTATGGCATCACAGCTCATAGCAACCTCCAATTCCTGGGCTCAAGTGAGTCTCCTGCCTCCGCCTCCCAAGTAGCTGGGACTACAGGCGCCCGCCACAATGCCTGGCCATTTTTTGGTTGCAGCCGTCATTGTTGTTTGGCTGGCCCAGGCTGGATTCGAACCTGCCAGCTCAGGTGTACGTGGCTGGTGCCTTAGCCGGTTGAGCCACAGGCGCCGAGCCAGGATTTGGATTTTTCAACAGAGAAGGTCTTAGGCTTTGGGTCCAGTTTTCCCTTGATCATTCCTGCAAATGGGGAGAATTATTGGAAGGTTTCCTTTTTAGGAGTAGCAAAAAGAACCACATCTTATTCTTCACATCCAGTCACACCATGCAGTGCAGAAGACCAGAATTAAAAATAAAATCTATGCACGTGCTACCCAATTTGCCTTTAGACTAGAGAGGGATTAAGATCCCAACCATGTGGGAGCCTCTCCTGGGTCTCACAACTCTTCCTTTACCTGTGATCTTAAGAAACTTGCTACATGACCTTAGGTGAATGTATGACCTCTTTGTGTCTTCTGTAAAACAGAGATCCTTAAAAATAATAGGTTGATGTTGTACAGATTGATGCAAATGATCAGAGAGCATGTGGCACATAAATGTGATGTAAGCCCCAAATATTAACAACAGAGTTGGTATGGGACCTTCTGTTGAGTCATGCTGCACAGTAGACTTTATGCAGATGACATTCTTTGCTGTCATTAAAACACAGAACTGAAGGTACAAAGTCACTGTTTGGGTTGAGGATAAAAGATTTTGGAGCAGGCGTCAAATTTGACCAGTGAGGAGAGATTGATTACATGAGGAATGCCATTTGCCTTCCAGAAAGCTCATGTTTGCATAGTTTGATGATCTCAACCTAACTGGCTTGCTGACTCATCAAAAGTTCTTGGTTTTAATTCTTTTCCTTTCCTGAGAAAACTCAGTATTTTACTTGCTTCAGATTTTTTTCGTCTTAAAATGTTGCCACGGCATGTTAGGCCATGTTAAACTAATCACATGACAACCTAGAGCAGTTTTACAATAGCAGGGAAGCAGCCATCTGCCTTTACGTGACAGAGTGGGAAAGCCAGGCGGTTAGTTTTCATTGAAGATGAGAAATGTTGAGAACCAGGTTCCCCGGGAGATGATGTGGCTTCGGCCCTTAGCATTGCTATGGCAGAGAGATGTTGGCAGGTGGGCCCGGCTCACGCCATCTCTGAAGAGGCCTGGAGCTGAGGGGAGAGGACAAATAGGAAACTGATACGTAGAGAGTATCAACTCTGTGTCAGGCTCCGTGTTACGCCATATAAAACTCTCCGAACACCTGTAGACTAGATGGCTATTTTATAGAAGAGAAACTAAAGCAATGAGAGGTTAGATAATTTGCTCAGAGAGAGATGATTGTTATTGGTGAAGCTGGCTAGGACTCGTGCCCTGTGTGTCTGACTCAGTTGCCCAGGGTCTTTGCTGGGAACCACACAACCTGTGCCCAGGTGGCAGCCTTCTCTGGGGCCCATTTCTTGTGTTTCCTGACTAAAAAGTTCAGATGAGCTGTCAGAGCATTATGCTGACAGAGGAAGAAATATACTGTGTCTTCTCTCCATGGATAAAACCATGCTTCCCTCTGTGGTTGTTTCTGTTCTCATCTGTAGTGGCCCTTGGTTGTTTGGTTGCAGTTTAGGCACAAGGTTTGCCAAGGTGGTTCTATTCTTGGAAAGGAACAATAGGGACTAACAAATTGTTTGCTAAATGAGGATATAGTTCCCAAAACATCCGCAGAGCACCTTCCTGTCAGCTGCATACCCGACTGATGAAAGTGATGTAATATCTCCAGGGCATAATTACCAAGGACTATAAAAAGACCTGAGGATTGTGGTGGGAGGCTGCATGGGTCATCATAGGGCTTGTTGAACCCTTGTGTCAAGACAAGACATTGAGAAATTTTCCTCTGTATGCTAATTATTGTGCCATGTTTAGAACATTGTAGACACATGATCCCTACCAACCTCGGTTCCCAAATCCTGTCTTTTTTTTTTTTTTTTTTGAGATAGAGTCTCACTATGTCACCCTGGGTAGAGTGCTATGACGTCACAGCTCACAGCAACATCAAACTCTTGAGCTCAAGCATTGTCTTGCCTCAGCCTCCTGAGTGGCTGGAACTATAGGTGCCTGCCACAACACCCAGCTATTTTTTCTTTTTTTTGTTTTAGAGATGAGGTCTTGCTCTGGCTCAGACTGGTCTCAAACCTGTGAGCTCAGGCAATCCACCTGCCTCGGCCTCTCAAGGGCGTGGTTTACAGGCGTGTGCCACTGTGCTTGGCCTTTTTTTTTTTTTTTTTTTTGAGACAGGGTCTTGCTGTATTGCCTGGGGTCGAACAGTGGCATCATCATAGCACACTCTCAACCCCTGGGCTCAAGTGATCTTCCTGCCTCAAGCCTCTGGAGTAGCTGGGGCTTTAGGCATATGCAGCCGTGCCTGGCTTTTTTTTTTTTTTTTTAACGTCAAAAAAATGTATACATATGTTAAGAAAGGAAAAAAACTATTGAATTTGTAATACTCAAGTCATGTTTGACTTTTGCAGTTGTAAGAGGTGCTCATATGTAACTTGTGTTCATTTTTTGTTATATATATAGAGTATTATGATTTTAATACAGTTTTTTCCTTTCTTAAAATGTGTTTGCTTTTTTTTTGGCATTCTCTGTATATATCTAGCAAAGATGGATCTAAAATGCCTGGCCTGAAGGAATCTTCCCACCATAGTCTCCCACTATGCTGGGATTACAGGTGTGAGCCCTCCTGGAATGAATTTGAAACCTTACATTATTATATTTGAGAATGCCAAGGGTCATTTTTTTTTGAGACAGAGTCTCACTCTATCACCCTTAGTAGAGTGCCATAGTGTCATAGCTCACAGCAACCTCAAACTCCTGGGCTTACGGAATTCTCTTGCCTCAGCCTCCCAAGTAGCTGGGACTACAGGTGCCCGCCACAGTTCCCGGTTACTTTTAGAGGTGAGGTCTCACTCTAGCTCAGGCTGGTCTTGAACCTGTGAGCTCAGGCAATCCACTTGCCTTGACCTCTTAAGTCCTGAGATTACAGGTGTGAGCCACCGCTCCTGGCCAAGGTCATTTCTTTTGAAAACATACTTTATTTCATGAGCATAGTGATATGATTGAAGGATTACATTTAAAAGATTCCAAAACACATCTGGGTGGGAGAATACAATACTAGAGTTAAAAAATATGAAATCTGGGTCAGTGCCTGTGGCTCAAAGGAGTGGGGCACCAGCTCCATATACCGGAGGTGGTGGGTTCAAACCCAGCCCCGGCCAAAACTAGGAAAAAAAATATATATATGAAATCTGGGCAGCACTGTGGCTCAGTGGGCAGGGCGCTGGCCCCTTATACTAAGCGTGACAAGTTCAAACCTGGCCCCGGCCAAACTGCAACAAAAAAATAGCTGGGCTTTTTGGCAGGCACCTGTAGTCCCAGCTGCTTGGAAGTCTGAGGCAAGGTAATCGCTTAAGCCCAGGAGTTGGAGGTTGCTGTGAGCTGTGTGATGCGACGGCACTCTACTGTGGGTGGTAAACTGAAACTCTGTCTCTACAAAAAAAAGAAAAAAAAATTCAAAATCTCTTTTCTTCACTTGATAATCCTTTTGCCTCCCCCTGCTTTTCTTAACTATGTCAACATTTCTCTCTCCCTCTCTTTTTTTATTTTTTTTTGTAGAGACAGACTCTCACTTTATTGCCATCGGTAGAGTGCTGTGGCGTCACACAGCTCACAGCAATCTCCAACTCCTGGGCTTATGGGATTCTCTTGCCTCAGCCTCCCAAGTAGCTGGGACTACAAGGGCCTGCCACAACACCCGGCTATTTTTTGGTTGCATTTTGGTCGGGGCCGTTTTCTACCTAGACACATTGGCATCCTCAGAGATGGAGATTTTTCCCTTGTTTAACTTTTTTGACTCGAAAGCTTTGCCAGTAGCCAGATCTTTTAAAGTACAATTGTTTAATCATTCAAATTCTGGGAAGTAGTGCAGGGAAGATAAACAGACTCTCTTCAGAATTTCTTCTTTGGAAAGCTTTTCACAGTAGTTTAGGCATTTCAGTGGGGGTGGGGAACACAGAATGGGTTTCAGAAAGTTAATGGCCAAATATAAGCAGGGTTATAAAATAATTCAGCTTTAACCTTTGTTACTCTAAGTAGCAGGTGACACTTTATGACATATAAAGGTCCTGATCAACTCTAAACATGTCAATAGATGTGTGTCACCTTGGGAGTGGGCAGGACCTGCGAGTTTATTGTCACTGTCTTGAGTTCTGACAGTTTGACTTTATGGACTGTCGCCGTGGTGGGAGGAACAAGAGAATGTTGCTGGGCTTGTTGTACACTCTGGACAAGGACTGTCGTATTTCTTCCTAGGTGTAGAGAGGTTTGGGGGCAGAGAGGAAAACAGCCTTGGATCTCTGTTCTTGCCATCGATCTCATTATAATCCCGAGTCTGGATGGCAGGTGTCTTGAGCCAGTACATGCCCACTAAGCCTCCTTGATAAGCATGCATGGTTGTCAGAATGCTGATTTGGGGCCCATGGAGTCAGCTGGGGACCTCAGGGAGCTGCATGGCTCTCTGCTTTAGACCCCTCACATGGTGGACCCTCTCAGGCTCTGAGCTTTGAAATCCTCCATGCACAGTGTCCCTTACTCTTAGTTCTTCCTCTTTGCTCTCGGTTCTGTGTGTGTTTGCACATAAGCTCATTGAAGGCCGAGACAAAATCCTTCATGTGTTCCTCTTTTGCTGTAACCAGGCCAAGGATTATCCCAGGTAGGCCCAACAAACACATCCTCGGAAGGTGCTCCACGAGTGGCATCACCTCAGGGGTGGATCACCCCACTGGGAAAGTGTGCAGAATCGTGGCTTGTCCTCCACATGAGGAAAGCAGGACCAAGTCCAGGACCCTGTGAACAGCCTGGGGGGCCCCCCACTGCTTTAAGGCCTCTGGAAGCATTCTGTCCCCTCAGGGATGCAGGTGGTGGGGCTCTTCTGAGGGAAAAGGAGAGGGCTGGGAGGCTGCTTGGAAGAGTGCATCGTGGAGCGTGCTGCCTTGCAGCCTGGGCAAGGATTTTAACAAGTGTGGGTCCTCTTAGGTAATGAGGAGGGACTGCTGGGCAGGTGAGGTGGAGGAATGTGTGTGAACACTATACATATTCCACTGGCTCTAACGGTATCCTGACATATTAGAGAGGGGCTGGGGAAGAGCAGCTTGGACAGGTTTGGCTTCACTTCTTTACCTAACTGCCTAGCTGCCACCACAGCTTCCTTTGCCTCTGTCAAGCACAAGTCTAAGGGACTTATCTCCCTTTCCCTGAACATGAGCACCCTCCAGCCTCTTCTCCCCCTTTCTTCCTGTGGCTAGAATCCCGCCACCTTTTCCCTTTCATACTTCTCTTTATCCTTCAGGGTCCACCTTAGAGTTGCCTCCTTTGTGGGACACCACCCCTTCTCTTACCACTGGAATAAATAGTGTCTGGAGGAAGGAGAGTAGGCTTTATGTGTATTCCTGGAGTGGAATTAACAAAAGCTCCTAGTTCAGTCCTTTCTTGTTGGAGGTTGTCAGAGAGGATGTCCTAGGAGCAGGATTCCAATTCCTAGAATCTTCTGTCTTTTATTTGAAGGGATTGGAGCTTGTTAAGACTTGTAGAAATTGCAGGTTTGGGGAGTTCACACCCTTTGTTCTGCAGATCGTGGTACACAGCTCTATAGACTTGCTCAAAACTCTGATGATCTGAGGTTCTCAGGGTTGCTATTTTCATGATCAGCATTAACCCCTTAGGAAGTACATTGACATAAAGTTGTCAGGGAAAACAGCAGGAGGTGTATAATGCCATGGAGAGCTTTCTGGGGGCTGGGTATTGGGCTGGATTTTCATGGACTTTAAGGATATGTAGGTAACCTGTGAGAGAAGGATAGTGGCAGGCAGGAACTGTGCTCTGCACCAGAGAAGTGCAGAGCTGATGGTTAGCATCTGATTTATTCCACAAGTACTTGCTGAGCTCTGCTGAGTGCCAAGGCTGTGCCAGCTCCCTTAGATAGAAAAATGTCATGTGATGCATGCTGTGATTAGGGAAGTCATTGCACTACACTGGAAAGCTGGTGAGCAGGCTCTTGACCCCCAGTGCCGGATGGTCAGGGTAGACTTTTCTGAGGGAGAGCTGTCTACACTGTGATCTGCAGGCAAGTAGGAGTTAGCGGGTAGGGGAGACAAGATGGCTTAGTCAGGTTAAGAATGCAGTCTCCTGGGCTAGACGGGCTGGTTTGCATTTTAGTTCTGCCACTAACATGTAATTTTGAGCAAGTATCTCAAATTTGGGGAGTATCGTTCTTCATATCTATAAAGTTCTGATGATAATATTCCATATAGGGTTGTGCTGGAGATTAAATGTTGCCGCTGTTGTCAACATCATTGTTACCATGTGTCACTCACCACGGCAGGTGCAGTCAGCATCAGGAATAGAGAGGAGAGAGAGGGTTAGTACAGTGTCTGCCCCACTCATCTTGGCACTTGCTCCTCGTGAACTTGCCACTCCACTTTGTTGAAACTTTGGAAATTCAATATATTGTCTGTCCTAAACTGATGGTGGAGTATGTTCAGAGCTGGGGTTTCAAAAAAGAAAAGTCTAGCCTCAGCCCAAGAATTCAGGAATTTAGGCTTAATACCACCAAAAGCAGAGTTTGGGGGAGGCACCCAGAAGGGTGAGAAGCTGCTAGTGGAGGCTGGTGCCTGTCCCAGGTGAGTTGTTAGAGTTGCGAAGGAAGAGGAGGAGGAGGAAGAATACGCTCTGCGGAAGTATGCTAAGGATCAAAGGCTTGGAGCAAAGCAGAGTTAATGGATCAAGGGGCTGAGTGAGTCTAAACAGGGAAATAAAGAGGGAGGAAGATGTTAATTTTAGGTACAAGTTGTTGGACAAGATTGGAGATGAGCAGAATGCTTCCTGTTTGCCCAGGTGACAGGAAGTTACAGACTAGGAGAGGCTGTCCTTCCAGCCTGCCCAAGGGGAGGGTCACTCAGGATAGGCCTCCAAGTCCAGGCTTATCCTCCCTCCTCATCTGCCCCAGCTCTGCCATCCTCTGAGAGGCATGTCTGACAGGGGCTCCCTATTTTAGCAAATCTGAGGTCCTGTGTGGGTCTTAGCTGGTGTCATGAATTCCATGGAGAGGCTGGAAGGAGAAGGGAGTAGAGGCGCGGGGCAGCTGGCGCCTGGATTGGTTTGTGGGGATGTCCTTCAGGATTCATCCTCTTGCACCAAGCTGGGGTAATCGGAGAAGTTGGAGTGAGGACTGCCTGTGATGTGATGTGTTCAAAGGTGCAGAGGATGGTTGTGACTTCCTGCAGAGAAGTGTCTAGAGTTTCTTTAGAGTGACTTTCAGCAAAGGATCCCTTTCTTTGTACTGTTAGGCTCAGTGCTTCCTTGTCAGGCAGTTTAGAGTCTTTGTGGCTCAACTGACCCTTCTCCCTGGCGTTCAGAAAATCTGTCAGCAGTAGTGACAGGCCCTGGCCTTATAGGAACAGTTACAATTGTGAATAATAGAATTAGAAGATATAATATATGTAAAACTGTCATGTAAACAATAGAAATTTGTTCCAGTGGAAGGGATTATTATATATTTTTTTCTATCAACATCTCTTAGGAATTACTCAAAGCACCTGTTTAACATTAACTGGTTAATCCACCGTACACCCCTGGTCAGGAGGCTGGCTTTTAATAACCCCCTTTGTATACAAGATCAAACTAAAGTTTCCAACAGAGCCCCAGACCTTGAATTTGAAGCTCAAGTCTATGGAGTCTCAGTCTAGAGTTTGGACTTCTAAATGTGTGTAATGTCTCATTCCTAGGAGGGAAGAAGGTAAGCTAGGGAAGGGAGGGATCACATTTTATCTTTCCTTATGTACAATTGGTTGTGTCAGGCAAAATCCATGGTCTGGATTTTGAGTGACCTGGAATCTGCCATTCATTTTCCTATGAAAAGCAGCAGGCTAGGAGTAGGTGTTGGGCAAAGAATAGGGGAGCAGAGAGAGGGAGCCGGCAGATTTTTAAATTCTGTTCTTTAGGCCATGGTTGGTGGTTGGCGGTACCTGAGATGCCAGATTGCCTGCGATGTGCCAGCTGCCTGGCACACAGCAGTGGAAATCCACTCTCCCCTCTGGTAAGTATTAGAAGTGTTGGGGGACCTCTAGTAAGTGCTTGTTATATTCTGTGGGTCCCCTCATGAAACCCCATCGGCATGGGTTCAGGAAGCTCTTTCAGTCCCTGGCCCAGACCAGTTTTCCTGCAGAACATGGCCTGCAGCCCACTTTGGTGAGATGGGATCTGGTCAGATCAGACGCATGCCAGCTCTCCAGTCAAGGAGCAATCCAGGCCCATTGGTCCACATGAGTCTCTTTAGGAGGCTGGAGAGGTCCTGCTTTGTTTACGTCATCGGGTGAGGCTCTTCCAGGTCATCAGGATCTTTTCCCCAAGCCCATGCTTTTCATGCCTCTGATCAAGGCTTCAAGGGCAATTCCATTCTTACCTTGTATGCTCTCTTGCCCCAAAGTCTTGAATCCTGGAAGCAGTAAACGGATATACTGAGTTGGGAAGCTTCTCATTCCTCTAGGGCAGCGGTTCTCAACCTGTCAGTTGTGACCCACAGGAACTGTACTGAAGGGCTGCGGCATTAGGAAGGTTGAGAGCCACTGCTCTAGTGGCACCCATGTGGGCTCCCAGGTTTGAAATTCTAGACGTCATTCAGATGTGCCAGTTAGGAGGCACATACTTATGAGAGAACCAACAGGCTTGACCTCAACAGTTTATTTGTACCAGCGAGTCTCAAATCTGAGCAGGCCCCAGAACCCCCTGGAGGGCTTGTTAAACACAGATTGCTCGGTCCCACCTCCAGAGCTTCTGATATAGTAGGTCTGGGATGAGGTTTGAAAATGTGCATGTCGACCAAGAGCTTGGTAGAAATGCAGGTCTGGGATCATGCTCTGAGAACCACTAGTTTACACTTGGGCTGAACAAACCTTTCTGACCCTTTTCAGGCAGAACAAGGACTCAGATGTGGAGAGACCTTGAACCCCTTGGGGAGAGAGGTGGTTCAGAAATAGGATGCTACAGGTGGACCATGCTAATTTTAAAACTGAGAAAAGGTTAAATGATTAATGAAGGATGCTGGCTGGTCTATCTCTTATCTTCTCCAGGCTGGTCTGGTCCTTGCAGACTGTGCAACTTGCAGAGAAGCCAGCCCTGGTGAGCCCCTTCATTTCTTATTCTGTCCTCTTAGACTGCAGTGAGCTTTAAAAATCTGCATTTTTGGAGGCCTTTCCTTAGCCAGGGTCCTTTCCTTAGCTGGCATAGGCTAAGGAAAGAGCAGGTCCCTAAGCAGAGGTCCTAGGCGTCAGCCCCAGTGCTACCTCAAATGAGCAGTCACTGTTGCTCAAGGTGGAGCGAGCTGGGCAGCTCACCACCACCCTTTGATCTTTGATACTCTGGGCTTTTTAATACTTTACCTTAACAGCTTCCTCCCCAGAGTCAGGAATATCTGCTTGCTTGGTACTTGTTTTTTATTCTTTGTCTGTGTGAGAACTTCTGTTGGTGAGAATCTCATACAGAGACTGACTTGCCAAAAGTGAGGTGAGAGACAAGTTTGGGAATTGGAGAGAATAATTTTTCTCTTTGGAGTCTTTGGCATCTGCTTTTTCACCACTTCTCTGTCACCTGCCTCCAGAGAGGGATGGCTGGGCATGCCCATCACACCTGGTCCCTTTTCTCCAGATCATCTCACTTTACCGCTGGGCTCCTCAGGCTGTCTGAACAGTTTTGGTTTTGTCCCGGTGCTCAGGATTGTGGCTGCACATAGTGTGGCTGGCACAGTGCTTGGCTCACCTAGGCCCTGTACATGTTTATGGCGTGGAGGTAGAAGAAGCTTGTACACGTGTCTAGGTACCTCCTCTTTTCGTCAGTCTTTCTCTTCTTAATGTGGCCCACTTGTCTTCCTTTGCCCTCTCCTTCCATCCATCTTCCCTCCTCTTCCTCTGGACTCATTTTTATCCCTTAGCACCGGGGCAGAGCCAGCCCATGTGTTAAGTGTGTTAGGGGTTGGGGTGCACATGAAGTGACCATAAAAGACCCTGCATAACCCATCCTTGTGAGGGGTACCTCCCAAACTCCCCAGTCTTCTTCCTGTCCCTTCTTTCTTCTGCCTACTTTGTCTAGGGTAGCTGTGAATGTTTTCACTGTCTTAGGAGAGTTTGCTCTTCTTCAGATCACATCTGACCTGGTTTTCAGCCTTTATTTCCCGCTGGAGCCCAGTGGTATTTGTATTGGCAAGCTAAAGGACTCC
This sequence comes from Perodicticus potto, assembly GCA_963574655.1. Classification (NCBI taxonomy): domain Eukaryota; kingdom Metazoa; phylum Chordata; class Mammalia; order Primates; family Lorisidae; genus Perodicticus; species Perodicticus potto. The sequence goes on along the minus strand of CAUYRH010066466.1, from coordinate 62,373 downwards.
TGGCTTAGAGAGAATTAGCATGGCCTGCCTCGGAACCATTATGTGGCCCTGCCTTTCCAGCTTCTGTCTGAAGGGCAAAAGAAAGATTTTCCACCTTGGTTAATTGTCACTTAGCCCCTCTGATCCAGCCTGAGCAGCTTTCCAGCAACCTAAGCACTGACTCGCCCAAGGTCTCTGTTGAAACAGGGACATATCGAGGTTGATTTAATTCATTTTAAGTAAAATATCCAGCGTTTTAATGATTGCTTTAATTTTCTCCTTTCCGAACACCCTTCTGTTAGAAGTAATTGAAAACCCTGACTCTGTCTCATTGCCCCCACCACTCTGCTTTAATCTGAGACAGCTGGATACTGTACTCTGCTTTTTCATTTACTGGAAGAATGTTTTGAAGATGATTTTAATGACTGGCTTTGACAATATTTCCTGAAGCTGAGACTGTTGCCATGCTTTAGTTTACACCCACCTGTGGGCCTCAGTTTTGCTCACCTGGCTCCTATAATGTTCTGCTTAGTATTTAGTGGGTAGATGGAGAAGGTTCTCTATGAGAATGCTGTCTTGTCCCATGCATTCAGTACACGTGCAAGCTCTTCACTACTCATTTTCATCACTCAGCATTTACAGACCTTCTGTGTGTCAGACAGCTGGTCTAGCTACTGAGTGTGTCCCCAGCACCTCATCCTGGCCTCCGTGGAAGTGCAGAGGCCTACATAGGTGAGATTCCGGCAGGGTGGCAGCTGTGTGTAGACCTTAAGACCTCTAGTCCCTGGGGTTTTCTTTTTCTGTGTGTTTTTATGGTTGTAATTCCTATTTCTGTGCTTCTCCTTTCTTGGCACTAAAAAGGAATAAATGATACGAGACATCACAGGTGGCAGGAGCTGTAACAGCTAAGAACTATTGGCAGTTGACAAGATGCAAAGCACTTTCCTGCATATCTTGTCCTGTTGTCTTCATAATAAACCGGTCACAGCCAATAAAGGACAAAGCCAGATTCAACCAGGGTCCTCCCATTGCAAATCAAATATTTTTGTACTACATAGTTTTGTTTGTTTGATGGTTTTGTTTTCTCTTTAACACTGGCTTCTCATGCTTTTGTCTTTAGTATTAATATTACTTAAAATAAGTGTTAGAACCTGTTATGTATATACAGGGTCCTCTGCCAGGAAGTCAGGGCCTCACAGTCTAATTGGGGAAAAAGATAAGACATACTATATCTTAGTTATCCTCTAGTGATTCAGGTACTGAATGCTGGTTAGAAGGAAGAGAATTAACCTTGACATCATCTAGAAAGGTTCCTAGAGGAGCTGAGACTTAAACTGGGCCTGGTGGGAAGGCAGGAGTCAGACTGGGGGTAAGCTGGAAAGTGGAGTTTGAGTGTGTGTTTGACTGCCTCAGACTTTGGAACACAGAAAAGCTTCCCTCATCAGACTTAGAAAAGCAAAATCCAGTGGGGTGATGCTTCTCCAACTTTACTGTGTTTTTGAAATCAGATTTCCATACCTTGTGCCCATAAAGACTCATTCAGTAGATTTGGGGTACAACCCAACACTTGGTATTCTTTAAAAGCTTTTTAAGTAATATGAAAGAGCTCCCAGGCCCCCCACTCTATTCCCTGAAGAGAAGAACCCAAGGGTATAGATTTCATTTGTTCCTTCCCAAAGGCTAAAACTATTTGTTTAACCAGCAGCCTGCCTTGTTCTGTTGCAGGGGTTGCCCACACTTTGAGAAACACTAATCCAAGGGCGTTCTGGAGCCCTCCCAGTTATAGAAGCATTAGAATCAAGGATCTGGGTTTGGACAAGGTCCTGTTCTTTAGGATTAAGAGTGTTCGGGGTGAAACCAAAGAGGAATGGGAGAAGTGGATTATAAATAATGTTAATTTGACTTGAACAGCACCTGGGTCTACCTGCCAGCCTGACTTAAAGGCTGAGCACTTTTAAAACAAAATTCTGGATCTGCTCAAGAGTTACATCACTCTGACTGTTAAGAGTGGTTTTACAGATCCTGTTTGGTAGCTTTGCTGTTAGATCACTGTGTTTTGGGGGTGGATTTTGGGGCAGGATCAGTTTAGTGAGGGGGTAGAAACAGGTCTGCCAGGAGATTTAGCAATCTTGGTGAGTCTTATGATTTCTGTTTGTATTTTGGGACCAATGAGACCTAAGGTGGCTGTGAAGATTAGAAAACAGTTACCAGGTTACTGAATACCCAGTTAAGAAATGATGGGCAGCTCCTGTGGCTCAGTGGGCAGGGCGCCGGCCCCGTATACCCAAGGTGGCAGGTTCAAACCCGGCCCTGGCCAAACTGCAAACAAAAAATAGCCGGGCGTTGTGGTGGGTGCCTGTAGTCCCAGCTACTTGGGAGGCTGAGGCCAGAGAATCACCTAAGCCCAGGAATTGGAGGTTGCTGTGAGGTGTGATGCCACTGCATTCTACCAAGGGTGATAAAATGAGGCTCTGCCTCTAAAGAAAAGAAAAGAAATGATACATACTTTAATTTGGGGGCATTGTAAAAATACTGGTAGGAAGGATTAATAGGTAGGAAGGAAGGAAGAATTAATAAACACATAATGTGTAGTATGTTCCAAGTAATAGCCACTTTTAAATCTGTTTTCCATTTTCAGTTTTTTAATGAAAAGTTTCAAACATTAAAAAAATGCAGAGACTAATATAATCATACCTGGGTATTTGTTGCTCAGATTTAATATTTTGTCATATTTTCGTCAGATCTTTGCCTTTAGAGGTAATTAGTATTCTGTGTTGATGTGTATCCTTCCAACCATGTTCCTGTGTTTTTACATTTTTACATATATAATAAAATATTCTGAGCAATAGAGAATATTATGTGTTTTAAAATCCATAGCTCACTTTTCTCGTTCAACATTGCTTTTGAGATTTCGCCATGTTAGTATGTTTGTTTCACCCACAGTATAGCATTCCTTTGTGATTATGTTTACAATTATCAATTACAATTTATAGTTAACTTTTACAATGTTTATAATTACAATTTATAGTTAACACATTACAATTTATAATTCATTACAGTTACAGTAATATGATTGTAATATAACTGTATCAATAATAAAAGATTTATTATTTTCTCCTTGATGGATCTAAGGGCGTCTCTGGTTTTTCACTGTTAAGAATAGCACTGTAAGGAACATTCTCTGGCAATGGAGTTGCTGGATTGTTAGAAATGCACAACTTCAACTTGCTACAGATGCCAAGTAGCTCTCCAAAGTAGTTATACCAATTTATATCACTCCTGATATATAAGAAAATTCTTATTTCTCCACATGCTTTACAATAGCTGCTGTTATTTGGTGGTGGTATTATTATTATTGTTATTATTTTTTTTTTTTGCAGTTTTTGGCCAGAGTTGGGTTTGAACCCGACACCTCTGGCATATGGGGCTGGCGCCCTACTCCTTTGAGCCACAGGCGCCGCCCTATCATTATTATTATTATTATTATTTTTGAGACAGAGTCTCACTCTGTCGCCTTAGGGTAGAGTGCTGTGGCATCATAGCTCACAACAACCCCAAACTCTTGGGCACAAGTGATCCTCTTGCCTCAGCCTCCTCAGTAGCTGGGATTGCAGGCACCTGCCTCAATGCCTGGCTAGTTTTTCTATTTTTAGTAGAGACAGGGTATCATTCTTGCTCAGGCTGGTCTTGAACACCTGAGCTCAAGCAGTGCATCTGCCTCAGCCTCCCAGAGTGCTAGGATTATAGGTGTGAGCCACTGGGACTGGCTATGGCAGGTGTTATGATTTTTTGCCTGTCTGATGCACATGAAGTGGAATCTTCCTATGGGTTTAATTTTGTATTTTTTTGGTTATCTTATGTCTTATGTCAATTTATAGATTATTTATACTCTCCCTATGGCAGTGGTTCCCAAGGGTCTCTGAGATCTTTTTAGGGGATTGACAGAGTTGAAACTATTTTTTAATAGTAAGATGCTGTTGGCCTTTTTTGCACTCATTTTTTCCGCAGTTGTTGAGTTTACAGAGATTATATGGCATGTGTTGTCATGATCTCTAATGTTAATACAATGTTAATGGCTTGTTTTAAAAATGAATTTATAAATAAACATTTAAAATTTTTGCCTTTATTTTCAAATATGGTAATACTGGTAGATGTAAAACAGTGACAAAATCTCTTTGAGGATCCTTAATAGTGTAAAGGGAACTGAGGAAAAAAGAGTTGGAGAACTACTGTTTTTACAGTGTCAATTTTATTAATATTTTTTCCTTTCTGGAATGTGTTTTAAGAAATTCCTTCCTATCCAAATTTCATAAAGATGGGTTCTTAGGTTGAGTGCAACGTCTCATGCCTGTAACCCCAGCCCTTTGGGGGACCAAGGTGGGTGGATCACTTGAGCCCAGGAGTTTTAGACCAGCTTGGGCAACACAGAAGACCTCATCTTTACAAAAAGTCTAAAAAATTAGAATGGGTGTGGTGGCTCACACCTGTAATCCTAGCACTCTGGGAGGATTGAGGCGGGTGAATAGCCTGAGGTCACAGGTTCAAGACCAGCCTGGGCAAGAGTGAGACACCATCTCTAAAAATAGCCGGGCATTGTGATGAGTGCCTCTAGTCACAGCTACTCGGGAGGCTGAGGCAAGAGAATCACTTGAGCCCAAGAGTTTGAGGTTGCTATGAACTATGATGCCACCACACTCTACCTAGGGCGACAAAGTGAGTATTATTTTTTGTCTCAAAAAAAAAAAAATCTAAAAAATTAGCCAGTGTGATTCCACCTATTCAGGAGGCAGGATTGTTTAATCCTGGGAATTTGTGGTTGCTCTGAGCTATGATCATGCCCTGTACTCTAGTCTGTGCAACAGGGTAAGACCCTATCTCTTAAATGATGGCCTCTTATACTTTGTATTTTCTTGTAGAAGTTTTGGAATGTATTTTTATGGGTGATGTCAGCCATTTCTCAGGCCATTCAGCCACTAGGAATAGATTTTAATTTTATAGCTTCTTAAAAACACCCAACCTGAATGGAACATTTCCCCCATCCTTCATACAGAATTTTGGGGCAGGGCAAGGGGTGAGGGTAGAGTGCTGTAACTATGCTTGTGTCTATGCAGGGGTAGGAGGTGGACAGGCAGCCAGCTGATTAACTGCAATCAAGGCCCATCATCTCTCAACAGACTCTTAACTGGTTTTCCTATCTCTATTGTCTTCCTCACCCTTCTCCCCACAAATCTGTCTTCCACCTGCTGTCAGAGTAACTCTCAAAAGCCCATACTTGCATGATGCTGCTCCTCTGCTTAAAACAAAGGAGAACGAGCTCTAGGCTCCCTATAAGACTTAGGATAAATCCATACCCCTTAGCAACATAACCCTCATTCGTGCTTTCAGCTTTCTCTCCACCTGCTTCCCTGTCCTGTCCTCTGTCCTGGAATCTCCAGGTATCTCATTATTCCCCTAGTATACCATGGTATGTGGCCCCAGAGCTTTGCTTATGCTGTTCCATCCAACTCAAATGTTCCCTATTTGTCTGCTGGGGCGGGGTGTGTGTGTCCTTTTTGTCTCTCAGACCCCACAAAACTTAGCAAGTATAAATTCCGAGAAGACGATTCCTTTAGTGTCCCCACTACATCAGCCTTTCCAATTAAAACTCTGTAACCTAATGGTTTGTACCCTCATATTCATCCGAAATCAGTTAACTTCTGTTAGTCTTTGTTTCACTTGTGGCTTTGTTAGGGGAAGGCTGGTACATCTCCACCCCTTCCCCACAAGTTCCTTCCCCATAAATTCTATTTACAGGGTTGGACCCTGTCATTTTGCAGCCTCGTTCTTTAGTAGCTACAGGAAAAGGGGATTTCTTTTTTGTGGTTAAGAGCTGATGCAGACATCCTATAACTCAGTGTATCTTGCCTGCAGAGAGGAATGCACTAAACCCAGACTGATGGAATCCTTCGTCAGTCCCCTGCCCTCCCACCAATTCACTTACTGCTCATTTTGAAAAAATTGACATCTGCATATTTAAAAAGTGGTATATGAGTTGCATGAATGCATCAGTGCTTCTTGCAGAAAGGCCCTTCTCAGGGAAAGAATTCTGGATGGTATTCTTGTTTTTTCTACTTAGCCACAACTTGCCTCCAGCCTCCCCTTCAACAGCCTAGAAAAATAAAACTTTATAAACCCTGGTAATCTGTTAGACATGCAGATGAGGCAGATTAAATTTTGTTTTCTGAAAGAGCTTTATAGCAGGACTCTACATGGATATGGAGAAAGGGGGCTCCTTTGGTGTGCTGTCACTAATGGGCACAGTGGAAGGGTATACGGCACACGTCCGTAAAGAGCACAGCCACACAGGGACCTTACCTAACAAATGCAAACTCTGTAACCTAATGGTTTGTACCCTCATATTAATCCGAAATTAAAACAAAAAAGGAAAGAAAGGTGGGACTCATGGGGGCCAGAGAAGAAAAGGGCTATACAGGAGACTTGCTTGGAGACTGATGGTAGGAAGCTGCTTCTCCTTACTGTTGCATCTGAAAGAGCTGGCTTTCTTAGGCAGCTTGTTTATGGCCCTTTCCTTAGTTCTTTTTTTTTTTTTTTTTTTGCAGTTTTTGGCCAGGGCTGGGTTTGAACCCGCCATCTCCGGCATATGGGGCCGGTGCCCTACTCCTTTGAGCCACAAATGCTGCCCCCTTTCCTTAGTTCTTGAGAATGGTTACCATAAAGGTGGAAGAGAGTGAGACAGTAAAATGGGGAGAAAGTTATTTCCTTGGCTCACATTGCTGTGATCAGGGCAAAGCTAGGACTGGATCTTTTGCAGGCTGCCTTCTAGTCCTTGCAAACAGGCTAGGTGGATATGAATTCTTAAGTTCACAAGGCTGGCTTATGCCAGAGAAGTGTGGTCAAAACACTCAAAAATGCTGTGTTCCTGTGTTAAGTAAATATTGCATTAAATGTTATTGAAACATTAGGTTTTCATATGGATGTGGACCTGAGTAGCTTCCTTTGGGGGTGATTTTCTTTCTCCTTACTTGAAGAATACGGCTCATGTTGCTAAAATGTTTGATTAGTAGTAGCTTTTCTTTTTTAAAATAAAGAGATAGGATCTCTGTCACCCAGGCTGGAATGCAGTAGTGATTAATAGTAGTTTTAAAAATAAATTATGAGGGGCAGCACCTATGGCTCAGTGAGTAGGGTGCTGGCCCCATATACTGAGGGTGGAGGATTCAAAACCGGCCCTGGCCAGACTGCAACAAAAAATAGCCGGGTGTTGTGGCCGGCACCTGTATTCCCAGCTACTTGGGAGGCTGAGGCAAGAGAATCGCCTAAGCCCAAGGGTTGGAGGTTGCTGTGAGCTGTGACGCCACAGCAATCTATCGAGGGCGACAGAGTGAGACTCTGTCTCTAAAAAAATGGAAAAAAAATAAATTATGAGGAATAATTAGATAAGCCTTGCATATCAAGCAGAATGGATAGGAATTTTCTCCTTCTATCCTAGTTTGTCCATGTTTCCTCTAAAACCCAGGCACTCTGGATTATATGAGAAAATTCCTTAAAATCAAACGAAGTATATGAAATACAACATTAACCCTCCTCCCAATTTAAAAAATAAAATAGAGTGTGGTTATTGGAAAAGAATTACATCATTCACCAAAGTTGAGTCACTATTAATTGTTTTTAAATAGCAAGTGCTCTATAATATGTATGATTACATTCATACTCTTTTTTTTTTAGGATTATGTCTGTTGCTTAAGGCATGTAGGAGAGAAAGTAGGGAGGTGGACTTCCAGTGACACCCTGAGCTTAGCAGAAGAAGCGTTTGGTTGGGCCTGGAACTCTGAAAACTGCTGATTTCCACGTCTGACTATAAGGATTTGTATCATTCTTTCTTTCACTGCCTCATCTGTCCTGTTCCCTGCATAAGAGGCTTTGCCAAGGATGTCAGACCCTTTCTTACTGCCCTGGCAGAGAAGCTGTTCTATTTGTTTTCCAAGAAGCCATTTTTGCACTTGGGGAATTTTTTCTTTTCCTCTTATGGGAAGTTGCATCATCATTTCTCAAAAATATACTATACCTCTTGTTTAAACAGGGTGCCCTTCAAGAGCTTTGGAGCCTGAAAGAGGGGAGGGAGGGTATTGTGAAATCCTGTTTCATGCCTTGTTGCAAGCTGGAATGCTGGCTGACTGCAGGCAGAAGTCTCAGTGTTTGCCAGACCTGGGTCAGGAGTGGGGTGTGGGGAGGAGAGATTCCCTGGGAAGCAAGAGCGGGGGCCTTTTTAAGCATTTAATTGGTTCATGTTGTGAGCGATATTAGTCCTTCCAGATACAGGTTCCATCAGGTGTTTATCTAATGCCTTAAATTTGCACAGGATAGGAGCTCAAGGTACCATGGAGAGGTGGGATCAACTTACATTTGGAAGTGGCGAACCAACTTACATTTGAAATGGTGAACAAAATGCAGTGTAATTGCTAGACTGTGTAGATACAGCTGCTTTAGTTCAGAGAGGAGGGGTGTCTTCTATAGAAGAGAGCATTGAATCAGGCCTTGCTTTATGGATTGGGGTTGAGTCGATGGAGGAAAAAGTAGAGGATACTGAGTGGGGGGAGAGGGAAAGGCGGATGAGTTGAGAAGAGCCCGAGGACTGAGCTAAGGCCACGGTCGTGGGTGAGTGAGGCCAGTGGGGCTCCAACAGGGACTTGGCATTGGAAAAATGAAACAAAAGTGTGGAGAGACATGTATATCTAGCAGAAACGTTTAGATTTGTAAAATGAAATTGGCAGGCTTTGGAAGATTCTGGAATGAAAGCATCATAAGGAAAAGGGGGAAGATTAGCCTGTGAGGGTGAATTGGAGTATGCTTCCAGGTGGGCAGCAGGAGAGAGCCCTGACCCTGTCCATAGCTTTTGAAAGGGAGGCTCACTGTTAGGCATGTGGTGGGAGGAGGGGCCCCACAGTGAAGCCCCTGGAAGGGCACAGCAGCTGGGACCATCAGGTTATTGCTGGCTGAGTAGGATCAGCTCTCGGCACCACCCTGAGTAAAGCTTTGACCAGACCCTGCTCTAAGTGGAGGTGATGTGCCCTGATGGGCCCATGGGGGTCAAGCATAATGTGCCGCAGGTTTCAAGCCTCCACTGATCATTTTGGAAAGAGATTGCCCAGGCCATGGTGATAGCCATCACCTTTTGTCTAAGCATCAATGAAAGAGTGCTGTTTCCTTCAACCCTTGCCAGTGTTGGGCATTACTTCCTTTCTCTGTGCTTTGTACCTCCTTAAAGATTTTAAATAAGAAATTTAGTTGTTAAGTAAAAACTTTAGGTTATAAATAAAAGAATATCAGTCAGAAAATGTTCTTTTAAACAGAACATATCTAGCAGTTGCTTTTTGTGAAATAGAAAAATTGGGAAAATATTTTCCTGGGAGAGGTGGTGGGAACACACAAGCATAAACATGTTATACTTATCTCATGATCTATTAATTTCTAGTGGAAGTGGAAGAGTAAGTTATTGCCAAGGGAGAAACTGCCCAGTTCTGTTTAATAGTCAAAAATGAATGACAGTTTCAATTTCAGCTGTTGGGCCTGGGCTGGGCCTGCCACTCCCAGCTTCCCCCACCAAGTACTAAGGGGCAGACCCACGGTGGCCTGTGCAAACATTGTGTCTGTAGCCCTGGGAAGTGAGCAGTTCCTCTTTGGGGGCCTGTTGCCAGGCTGGGGTGCAAGCCAGGGTGAGGCTCTGTGGCCAGCCTTGGCTCCTAGGGGTTTGGGACCACTGTGGCAGAGAAGGTGCTAAGGAGGGACACTTTGCTTGGAGCCTTGAGTCTTCACCTTTCACCTCAAGTTACTGCCCTTAAAGACCAATATTTTCTTCCTGTTTTCTCGAAGGCCTCAAGGCTCCCCTACTCTGCTTCAAACTGCTGATAGACTACTAGAACCATTTTGAGTTAGCAGTTTGTTATAGCTGAGTAGCAGAATGCCCCTAAAACAGACTTGGGTTTCATTAGCTCTCCCCATTTCTACAGAAGTCACAGTAGAAGGTTTTTTGTTTTGTTTTGTTTTTGAGACAGATTCTCACTATATTGCTCTCAGTAGAGTGCTGTGGTGTCACAGCTCACAGCAACCTCAAACTCTTGGGCTTAAGCGATTCTCTTGCCTCAGCCTTCCAAGTAGCTGGGACTACAGACTCCTGCCACAACGCCTGGCTATTTTTTGGTTGTAGTTGTCGTTTGGCAGGCCTGGGCTGAATTTGAACCCACCAGCTCCAGTGTATGTGGCTGGCACCCTAGCCACTGAGCTATAGGCACCAAGCCACAGTGGAAGTTTTCATGTTTATTTTCTCTATTCTTCTGCTCTGTAGCTTCTGTGCCCTTTCAGAGTGGGTAGTTTTGTTTGGTTTTGCAGGGATAGGACTGCAAGTACACAAATGGGCCCGCCCTAGAAGACATTACCCACTTGCAGAGTATGGAGTACATGAGGTACATTGTGTTTCCCATAGGCCAAGTTGCTGCTGTTTGGGGAAGGAAGTATTGTTCCGCTGCAAGGTCTGGCTGGAGGCATTTGCAAAGACTCTTCAGGGCCTTGGTTGCACGTTTGACAAGTCTTTTCCATCAATAAGGCGCAGAGGCCGGGGAAACTCAGGAAAAGCTGTCATTCTGAGTAACGGGCTTGTGCAGGTGCTGACTGGCTTGACATTCCCTTACTGCAGTACAAACCTCTGGGCTCTGGATGCAGTCCTGGTCTTTTTGTACAGTGCAGGTGTGTGTTTGTTGCTCATTGCCAAAGATCTTTCTTTGGTCCTCATTTGTATGTGGGTCTACCTACTTTTCTCAGGATTCACCAAATGATCTTGGGCCTTTGGGGCTAGGGAAGTGAGGCAGCAACTGGAACAGTCTACTTTCAAACACTTGTCTTAGGAACAGCCTGTGCTCTGGTATCTTGTAAATTGACAGCCCCATTGCCTTTGTATAGTGAATTTGGACTTTAGTGCAGCACTGAGAAAGGACCTCTCAGGCCTGGTGAGGTGTGGCTGCCTGCCAGCCAGCGGTGCGCTCTAGCAGCTTTGTGGCTCCTTCTGTGCAGCCGTGTGTGCTGGAGCAGCAACTCGAATTATGGGAGCTTTATTTTGTAAGGGTTTGAAAATGGAAAAATGAAATTGCTGATGGTAGTTATAAGAAGGATATCCTGGCCAGGCACAGTGGCTCACGCCTGTAATCCTAGCATTCTGGGAGGCCGAGGTGGCAGGATCCGTTGAGCTCACTGCGAGACCCTGTCTCTACTAAAAATAGAAAAATTAGCTGGGTGTTGTGGTGGGCACCTGTAGTCTTAACTACTTTGGAGTCTAAGGCAGGAGGGTTGCTTGGGCCTAGGACTTTGAGATTGCTGTGAGCTAGGGTGGTGCTATGGCATGCTAGCCAGAGGGGAACAGAGTGAGACTCTGTCTCTAAAATAAATTTTAAAAAAGGAAAAAAAGAAAAAGAGGCCCTTCCAGAATTGTGAGAGTCTATTGTCTGCAATCTATTCCACATTGACCCCATCTTTTCCCGTATTAATGCCTTTCCCTCTGTATCCTATTCATTTTATGTGCTGATCTGTCGTCTGTTCCATTTAGATGCATTTAACCTACCGTGTAAGCTGCCAGATGCACTTTTATTTAAAAGGCTGGCCTACTCAAACCTTTCTAGCCTTCTCCAACTGGTAAAGCCCCAAGTTTGGGGGGTTAAGGAAAAACCCAGCTCTTACACTGTACTTTGTCATCTACAAAGTCCCAGTCCTAACTGTAGGTATGGAGTTGTTAGGTATGTGCTTTAAACAACAGTTTTTAAGAATAACTAACCAACATTCCACACCAGGGTACTACTATAATAGGAAAGAAAAAAATCTCTCTAATTACGGCAGTATTGTTGGCTTCTCCCATGCCTGGCTGGCCATGGCATGGAGTTGGTAAGTGTACAGTGTCTTTCATACTTGCTGTTACAACATGTTAATTAAGAGAATTCAGCTGTGGCACCAGCTGGGGATGTCTGGCTTTGTTGAAGATTGCAATTAGATGCTTTATTTTCTATTTTTTCTCCCTTTTCAACTTTGGTGGAATGCCTTTGAGTAGGGGCTTTTAGTCTCAGCAGCTTAAATACTTTAATGTGCCTAATTATGTAATCATACAGTTATACTCTTCTGTGTACACACATGTTGTTTTATCCCCTTTTCTAATACATGAAACATCTAGCCTGCTTTTTGGTTGGTCTGGAGCCAGACTCCTCCCTGCATTGGGCAGGAAGAAGAGAGGGGCCAGAGGCATTTAGTGATTTTCCTCTGATTATGACCTTTCTTCTGTTCCTCTTGCATTCCCTCTTGACCCTCCTAACCCTCCTATGGGCACATCCTTTATCTCCCAAATAATTAGCATCTAAGCAAAGTCAAGGTAATTTAAATAAAATTGGGTTTTATAATACTTTGTCTTTCCATTAATTTGCAAATATAGTCTTTCAACATGTGTAGTGTTATTTTCCCCAGTCTTCTGTCCTGGGCAGGCAGGGGGCATAAGCCTGAACATGAGAGCTCATGTGTGCAGGCACAAAGAGCCCCATTGATTTCTGGCATTCAGCTTGTGCACAGAGGACCTGTGACCCCAGCTGTTAGAAACGGGACTGGGAGCAGCTGCCTTCTGGGATCCAGTCCTCCAGGGATAGGCCATCTGCTGCCATGTGAGAGGACCCTGGGAAAGACACTGATAGGATGTATTTGTATTCCTTCTCTCTGCTCCAGCCCCTCCAGTTCTTTCCTGTCACCTCTCACCTAGGCAAACTTGAGCAGTCTGATGGATCTGCACTGGAAGACTACACGTGGTTTTCCTGGGTCTTCCCCTTTCCCTGTTCCTCCTCACCAGCATATCCAAATCCTCAGAAAATAGTTCCCGGGGTGGGGGCAGGCAGATTTCTACGACAGGCTTCTTCAGCAGGATTAGTACTAGAGAGCAGACTTTCATTTTATTATGAATCACATGGCCTTGCATTTTAGAATCACATGGCCCTTAAAATCTCACCTCATGGGAGAGGAAGCTAAGATGTTACATCCCTTAAGCCTTGCATTCAGGGTCTTCCCTGTTGTGGTGCCAGCCCGATTTTCTAAAGTCTTCAGCTATCTCCTGGTAAATCTGGGGATGTTTCTCAAATGTATACCAGCTCTTCTTGCTCCTCTGCCTTTGTGCCTTATGTCCCCAAAAATGTTCTTTGTACTTTCCTTTATCCCATCACAATCAGTTATCCTGTACTCACAGTCCTGCTTCCCCTAAAGTTGGAGCTTTAATACCATCTACTGCATCTTCTCTAGTCTCTTCGTCATTGGGTTAATCCTTCTTCGGAACCTCCCACAGCTCCTAGTGATTTCTAACATGTGTCTGTTATGGTCACTGGTTAGACAGTGAGCTCCAGGAGAGTAAGGCCGATGTCTTTTTCATCTTCCTCTGTTGCTTGCCACAGTGCTTCGATACTTAGTGCAAATGGGTAAATGTAATCCTTATGTGGATTCTAGGAGATAAACAGAGGAGATACTATTATTTCAGTCTGGTTGCTATTTTTTTTTTTAATTGTTGTTGGGGATTCATTTGAGGGTACACAGAACCAGGTTACATTGATTGCTTTTGTTAAATAAGGATCCACTTATGTCTGTGTCCCACCCCCAAAAGGTGTACCACATTCCTTGACCCCCCCCACCCCCTCTCTCCTTCCCTTTCTCAGCTCTCCCCATCCCCCACCCCTGTGTACTAGGACCTTAATTATCCTCATATCAGAATTGAGTACATAGGATTCTTATTTCTCCATTCTGGTGATGCTTTACTAAAAATGATGTGTTCCACATCCATCCAGGTTAATGCAAAAGATGTAAAGTCTCCATCTTTTTTAGTGGCTGAATAGTATTCCATGGTGCACATATACCACAGCTTGTTAATACATTCCTGGGTTGGTGGGCATTTAGGCTGTTTCCACATTTTGGCAATTGTAAATTGAGTTGCAATAAACAGTCTAGTGCAATTGTCCTTGTAGCTAAAGGATTTTTTTTTTTTCTTCTGGGTAGATGCCCAGCAGTGGGATTGCAGGATCAGATGGGAGGTCTAGCTTGAGTTCTTTGAGGGTTCTCCATACTGCTTTCCAAAAATGGTTGGGCTTCTTATCTTTATTCCCAAAGAGATTGAAGCCTTCTTAGGACAGATCATGTGAATTACTTGCTCTTGGGGTGGCGCCTGTGGCTCAGTGAGTAGGGCACCGACCCCATATGCCGGAGGTGGCGGGTTCAAACCCAGCCCCGGCCAAAAAACAAACAGAATTACTTGCTCTTGAATTTCCAACACCAGCCTAACACATAGTAGTTGCTCAATAGATATTTGTTACATTAATGAAGGAATTCTTGTTAGGAAAAGTGAAACCCAGAGAGAATAAGAATCAACAGTTGTAAATGTTTTATACTTTCATTTAGGTGAGAGTTATTAAACCTGTCAGTTGGAGAATAAAAGATTAAAGCATACTTTCTGTACACTGAGATATTTAGACATAGTTAACTACTGACGAGCAAAGTGGGTGAGGCTGCATTGGGCAGTATCATCTGACTAGGAATCTTGGGCCTGGTCAGAAGTAGATTGCCAGGGTCAAGGCTCCAAAGAGCAGGACACATCACAGCAGGTGATGAGGGGCGTGATCCTCAGGCTGATAAGAGCATGGCTGAGATGGTACCATAGCTCCTGAAACTCTGACGTAGTTCATGCCTGAGTTTCACTAATCTGTTTTTGAGGTTGCTTTGTTTGATGGTCAAGAATCCTGGACAATATGCTAGAGCCAGACTGATAAATATATAGGCCAAAATCACAGATGGGTCCTAGACCGTGAGGGTCAAGTGCCCAGCCTACTTTGGACTTCACAGCTGGTTTGGATGGATTCCTGTCGTTTTTAAAGACCTTAAAGAGTCTTAAATGTGGCTTCCTCAAAGAGAAACATGTAGGGAGGACTCACAGAGAATGGGGGCACTGTATGCTGAGCAACCCCTCCACTTACCTCCATGGCCTTCTCTGATCCGGACCTTTAGTGAGACCAAGAAGTTTTGTTTGTGTGTTTGTTAATTATTTATCAAGAGAAACTGTTCCTCAGCCCATATGATCATAGCTCAGGTGTTGGAGCCCATATAGCCTATGGTTAGGAGGAGTGAGAGTTATAAGAAATACCTGTTAAGCTGGGCCTGAGACCTGGCCAGTCCTGGGCCCTGACAAGTGGTGTCAGAAGTGACATGTGACACTCAGGAACTCAAGTCAGTGACAAACTTCTACATAAGTCACCCCAAAGAAATTGTTTATATTCCAAAATCACTTTACACTCTGAAAGAGACCAGCTTTCCTCATCTCCTCTTTCATAGAATCGTAATTTCTGTAGAAGTCTGCATGTGCCTTCCTTGGTTCAGCCACGGCAAACTTACAGAAAGTTGCAGACGCCAGGGATACAACAAATGCTCCGATAACATGAAACCGCAGACGGCTGGCCAATGGGGCCACACATGGGAGGTTTCATCAAAGCACTGGAGGCCAAGGTAGCAACTATCTTTGATGGGTGTGCCAACCTGCGGCCTTAGAGACCAGCATGTGTGGGCTGTCCCTGCAGACCTCCAGCTGTCAGTGGCTCAAGGGACTAGTGGCTCAAGCTATGGGGGGTATGGAAGAAGGCAACAGGAAGCTCACCCCTGCCCCCTGCAACAGGTATGGTGACCCCCCCCTCAGCTTCCCAAGTCTAATCTCCCCCAAAATTGAAAGTAGTGAAAAACAGTAAACACTGGAGGCTTTGACTCCTCACTGTCTGGAGTCAGCTGGTGAAAAGTTCCCCTCTGGGGAAGGGCAGAGGATACCAGGAAGACGGAACAAATTGCTTTTCCTGTATTAGTGAAGGTGATGTGCAATTTTGTAGTTTAATATTAAATGTTGAAGCAGAGAATCTCACCTTCCCACCCCCTTGCAGATCACTGGACTTTGTAACCTTTTTTTTTCTTTTGAGACAGAGTCTCAGATTGTCACCCTAGGTAGAATGCCATGGCGTCATAGCTTTCAGGCAGCCTCAATCTTGGGCTCAAGCGATTCTCTTGCCTCAGCCTCCTGAGTAGCTGGGACTACAGGTGCTCTCCACAATGCCTGGCTATTTTTAGAGAAGACGGGGTCTCACTCTTGCTCAGGCTGGTCTTAAACCTGTGAGCTCAGGCAGTCCACCACCTCGGCCTCCCAGAGTGCTGGGATTACAGGCATGAGCCACTGGGCCTGGCCTAGACTTTGTATTTTGACTCTGCCTTCCTGTGCAGATTGAGCACAGTTTTCCTTACATGTAGTATTTATGGGATCAGAGGTGATAAAGATATATCCATTACCCTGGCAGCTTTATCCACCCCCAACCCCATCAAGAAAAAAACTACCTTTTCATCGTCCTTTTTATGTTTGTAGTCCCTGTCTCACGGTAGTGCCAGGTTTGTCACAGACCCCCACAGAAGTACAGGGCTCACTCCATGGCATGCCTTAGACCCACTCATATCTCTTTCTTCAGAAAAGACCATTCAGACCTCAACCCCTCAATTGCTAGTGTTTTCCCAAGATGCGTGATGTTTTTCTGGTTTTAGGACATTGCCTCAGTTGATTTCCACTACTGTCCATAGTCCTTTGATTCTTTGCAGTTGTCTTGGCCTCTGTGAGTAGTGGTAACCTGGTGAGCACCTGGTAAGCAACACGTGGCCAAACCCACTGTGTGGTGGCACGTGACAGGGGCTGTTTGGGGCTTTGGCAGAGATGCCTCAGTGGCCATGCATGCTCTAGGCAGTTGGCAGAAAGGCAGCCCTCTAATTCTAGGCCACATCCCCATTCTTCTTTTAGTGACAGCCTTCCTTTCACCTGTCTCTCTTAGAAGACTTGTTTCTCAGCTGAAAATGCCCACGTATCTTCTCCCACTTGCAGCTTTGGTGTCTGTGATCCTTAAATAACTCCATTGTTTGTAGTGCACAGAGGTTAGGGAAGGAAAGTGTCTTGCCTTTCCCTTCCACTTCTTGGGAAAAATGTGGCCTCCCTCACTTGATATATGAACTGAGTCCTTTAGGCACAAATGAACTCACAGGCCATATTCTTCTCCAGATAGGAATTACAGCTCTTTTGTCCTTATGTACCACATCTCCATGTTGTTATTTGTAGGTCTAGGGGTAAATTTTTCCAGTGGCATCTGTAACTGCAGAGCTTCTGTATGAAAAGGAGAAGGGCAAGCCGGAATTTGAATTCAGAGTCTCATACTTAGTAGCCATGTGACCTCAAGCCATTACTAAAGTTTTCAGAGCTGTGGTTTCTTCATCTGAACAAATTAAGTATTATACCACCTTCCTCCTAGGGTGGGAGAATTAAATAGGATAATAACTATAGGGCACCAGTGTGGTGTCTCATAGTACATGGGTTGCATTTTTTCTTTTGGCACAGAGTCTTCCTCTTTCACTCTGGGTAGAGTGCCATGGCACCATGGGAGGTCACAGAAGCCTCAAACATTTGGGCTCAAGCCATCCTCTTTCCTCAGCCTCCCATGTAGCTGGGACTACAGGTGCCAGCCATTATGCCTGGCTAATTTGTCTACTGTTAGTAGGGATGGGGTCTCACTCTTGCTTAGGTTGGTCTCAAACTCCTATGCTCAGGCAATTCACACTCCTTGGCCTCCCAGACAGCTAGGATCATAGGTGGGATTGCCTGGCGTTGTTAATTCCCTTCCTCATTTCTACCCTTTTAGGCACTAGGGATCATTATGTTTGATTAAAATTTTAATTTGTATTTCTTGAAGCTCTTCTGTGTATTTTGCATTGGACTCGATATTAGAATTTGCCATTAGATGGTAGAATTAGAAATGAAACCTCACCTCTGACCTTCGTACCCAAGAGTACAACCCTGTTTTCAATTTTAAGCCAGACTCCTAAGTTAATTATCACCTGCCCCACAGCTGCCTGTCTGAGGTTGGACGGTGCCTTCACAGCTGACTGGGCCCTTGAGGGGTAGGGGACCACCCTGCCTCCTCCTGGAGTTGGGAAATTCCCAGGGGTGGGGGGAGTGAACACATGTGGTAGAGAATGAAAGAGATAAGACCAAGAAGTAGCAATTGCTAATGAGGAAAAAATAATTCTCTTCTGCTCTCTCTTAATTCTTTAACTGCCATTGTCAAGGGAAATATAGAAAATTTGTTAATACATACATACTGAATATCCTGTTGTCATCCAACCATCCTAGGGATGGGAGAGAGCTGTGGTCTGTGCTCCTATCACCATCCTGGAGGGGGGTGGCTTTGGACACTGAGTGGCCCAGGCCTGGAGCAGCAGGATGAGAGAGAGGGTGGTCCTCCTGCCTGCCCTTTCTTTTAGCAGTGGCAGCAGGGCAGGGGGAGTAGCCCCAGCTGGCAGCTGTTCCCCAGTCCCCAAGCTGAAGGAGCATGAGGAGGTGAAAGGGTAACAGGCCAGGTGGAGGCCATTTGGCAGCCAAGAGCAGCCTGGGCTGAATGGCTGAGAAGGGAAGTAGGAAAGGGGGCTAGCTTATTACTGAGCAAAGCAAGGTCCCCCAAACGTCTATCCTGCTATATTCTGCCTGCCCCCTCTCCACATATCCAGAAATTTCTGAAAGAATGCTTTTTCTTTTCTTCGCTAAAGCCTTTGCCCATTCCAAAAATCAGAGATTAGTGTTCAGTTTGCTGTGTGAAAATAAATGTACTCATCTATCAGTGCCTGGTATGTGTCAGGGATGATAACACTTTCATGTATGCGGTTTTTCTAGTCTTCTCAAAACCCCCGTGGAGCTGGGTATTGGCTACCAAGGAGTGAGGCCCGGAGTTGTAAGCACAGCTGACAAGGCTGCAGAGAGGACCCCTCTGAACCCACGTAGGTCTGGTCCTGTTAGGTGGGAAGCGTATTCTCATCATAAATACCAGTTTAGAGAACATAGCATGGACCCTGGACAGGGATTCTCTTTGCTGTTATCAATTTTGGACTTATTTCAAATCAGAAACTGTTGTGGCCTTTTGGGATTAAAAACAAAACAGGGTCTTTAAATGTGGCTAAAATTTTGTAAGCATCTATTGTCTAAAGGATTCCTTGACCAGCAGCTTGGGGGCTGGTGGGGAACTGGGGGAAGGACTGACCTGTGACAAAGTGATTGCAGAGGACAGCAGCATGGTGATAGTTCACAGAAGCGACAGAGATGTTCTGGGAGCACAGAGGGAGACTAGTAAAGCTCCCCTTTCATTGAATACCTAACGCGATTGACCGACTATCAAGTGCTTTACCCGTACACGGATTACCTGTGAGGCCAATACTTTCGCATCCCCATGTTACAAACAAGGAACCTGAGGAAGAGGAAGTTCTACCAGGACATCTCAGTGGCAAACCGTCAGAACAGCACGCAGCCCCAGCCTGTCTCATTCTAGGCCCAGGCTGGTACGCTCTGTGCCCAGTGCTGCCCTTTGATTCTCTCTGGCAATGCCTGGGAAGGTTTCCTGAACCCTGACCCTTGGAACTTTGGAGATGGGTGGGGTTATAGCTGAGTGCATGTGCGTTCAGGTCAGGGCTGCCAGGCCAAGGAGATAAGCATTGCTTCTTACTGAATAACTAAGGATCTTGGTGGCTGCTTCTAGGTGACAGTTTTCATGCTTGGGGCATGTACAATAAAGAAAGTGCTCCTCCCTCTTGTTGACTCCATGGCCTCTGACTAGCAGTCCCCCTGTGCTGTGAGGTGGAGGGAGTGAGGGGCCCAGGCCTAAAACAAGATGTCAGTTGCTGATCTTCCAGAGCAGGACTCAGGCTAGGCCTCTCTTAGGAAGAGGGCAGTGGGGGCTGTGGGGAGCCATGGAGGCAGCCTTAGCCATGGGTGGTTTCTCCCGATGTTCTTCTACCCTAGCACTTGTGCTATACCCTGAGAAAGGCTTGAGCTACTGCAGGCTGGCCCTCCCCCAGTGAGTGGGAAGTTCTCGTGAGAAAGGGATCCTGGCTGGACAATGGGCTTCCTGTCTGACTGCTGGGAAGGTTTGCCTCACAGGAGAGCAGAGTTGCAGGTGGCATGAGAAATCATCTCGCTTCCTTCTTGCTGCAGCCTGTTTTAAGACTTTTCACTATTTGAATACGGGGTCAGGAAGGCAGAAGACTGGGTAGAACTGTGGACAAAATTAGCCCTAGGTTATCTCCTAAGTAACTGAACTTCTGCCTGCATGGACAGCCAGGCCTTCATACCCTGTACTCAGTTCAAAACCATAATGGCTGCAGGACTTTTCTGAAGAAACCCTCAGAGAGGTGGTAAGGCTAGCCAGCTTCAGAAGGTGGTCTGGTTCAGTGACCAGAGAGACCAGTGTCCACAGGTAGTACTGGGAATGTCCTGTTACTGTATTCTCCTTTCTGTGGCTATCTTGGCAGGTTATAGATGTGTGAGGAGAAGCCTGGCTCTGAGACCATGCTTTGTAGTGGAAAGCCAGCCTTCCTGGGTTCAAATCCTGACTGTACTACTTAGCTGCTGGGTGACTTCAACCAAGTATCTTAATCTCTCTCACTCAATTTGTTCATCCTTATAATATAATGGTCAAGAAAGTCCTGTTTCTCGAGGGCTTTATGTAGCTTAAATGAGTTACCTTTTGACCATAATCAGATGGGATCATTTTTTTCTTCCTCTTTGGATTTAGCTGGAATAATCTAATTCCAACTTGCCTGGGAAGGTTTTTGGAGAGAATCATTTCCCTGTTGAACAAGGGAGGGTATGACTTTTCCTTTCACATACTGTGTGAAGTGGCTAGATGTCTCCAGAGCTCCAGATTAATGTACTGGGCACATTTTCCTGATGTCCTGCCCTTCTCAGCAGGCTGGACTTAACTCAGTGGTCAATCCTGCAGCTTAGAAGCCAAGGTGCCTGCTGAATCTTGCTCCACCAGTTACAAATTTCTGGCTTTGGGCTGACCACTTAACTAGCTAAGCCTATTGTCTTACTCTGCAAAATGAACAAAATGTAGAACCTGCTTCGTGTGAAGAGAACTCATAAGAATGCTTGGTATAGGTAGTATGCTGTTTGCAGTAATTACCACTTTCCTTGTCTTATATCCCAAACAAAACTGCACATTTGAACCTTTGTTTCCTGCATTCACCTTTTCCTCTAGTTCTCTTTGTTCCTACATACCATTGAGGGCTAGAAATAGAAATTGGATCTTCGTATATAAGAAAGGGTTTTGAGAACAAGCACATAAATAGTGTTTTTCTAAACAACTTTAAGGGACCATCAGTAGTAAATGCTATGTTCTTTTCCCATCTTCTGTTTAACCTCACATTCCTGCTGTATGGTGTGGTTCTAAACCCTTTCCACTGTCTTCACATCCCCAGACCTGTTCTCTGACTCCCAGTCAGGGACTAGGGAGACTCTGTTGTCCACTACAGCAGCCACCACTGGCTAGGTGGCCATGTGGTGATTGAGAACTTGAAATGTGATTAGTCTGATTTGAGATATGCTGAAGGTATACAGACTACTACTAAAACAAACAAAAAAATGCATTTTGTCATTAGCAAATTTTTATGTTGATTACTTGTTGAGATGCAAACTATGTATCTTGCTTATAGTGGGTTAAATATACAGTAGGACTCCTGTATGTTGACCACTTAAGGGACTGTAAGGGACTAATCTATGGAGGTGGTTGACATAAGGAACGAGACCTAAATGGTGCATGTCTGGTCTGTGAAAATTATGTCAGTTTTAGGAGGAGGTCCACTGTGAAGGTTCTACTATATTAAATCACCATCTACTGCTGATGTCGGTTGCTCCATGTCAATACAGATTTGGTATTGAAAACCTATTGATCGTCCTGTCACCGTGCCCTCTTTCATGCAAATGGGGCATTGAAATCTGAGCAATAGGGTGGCCTTCTGGGGCATGTCCCTCCAAAGACTGGTGGGCAGGGGGTTGAGGGAAGGTTTGTGTAAGCATCTGCTTAGGCCTACCAACAGTTCTTTTATAATTTACCTTTTCCTCCTGAAAGGCAGTTCCCCCAAACAATAAAAATCAAACACCTCTAGAAGGGCTAATGTTGGGTTTCCACTGAGGGTGTCAGCTGAGGTCACCGAGGTGGAAGTATCTGCCAGATCATTTTGCTTCTCCACATCTGCATTCTCACTAGCTGGACTAGTGGGTTTCCATGGATGCCCACTGGGAGCCCGAGTGGCTGGGAGAGAATAGGAAGCAGAGGGCGAGCTAAGGAGAAGTAATTGATTTCTTTTTTTCTGTAAAATTCTCTGCCTTTCTCCCTTTCTTTTGAAAATTATGTAGCTTTGCCAAATCATGTGAATTCATTGCCTTCTTGGGATTAAGACGGGAACTTGAAATTCCCTCCACGGACCTTGGAGTTGTCAGAGGGCGAGCCTGACACGCTGATTGAGATGGCCTCTTACTCAGGATGGCTTCCAGAAGCCACTGGGTGATTTATTTGCTGTGTGCGTTTTGCTTTTCTTTGATATTCTTTATGGAAAATGCCAAGCAGGTCCTCATCAACATTTGCCCTTGGCCAGGACTCTACTATTTGCTCTTAGGCACGGGGGCCACGTTTTTTTCATGTGTTCTTGGTGTCTTACAGTGACCTTGCCTTTTTTGTTTTTATTTTATTTTTTTTCTGACCTTTTCTTCTCAGGCCCTCTCATTTCTTTCCTAGGACCTGGAACAACATCTCATGATTCTGAAACTGACATGCTCTAGCTTATTTCTTTTGTATGACCTTCATAGATAAACAGGAAAAAAAGTTTTATGTTGTGTTTATTTTACTACTATGCCAAGACTGCTATAGTGTTGACATAGTCTAAGGGGTCTCACCACTTCTGGTCCATTGTATCAAATTATTCTGCTCCTGTTGTAATGCTGCCCTTCTCAAGAAACCTTGTGACCCTTTCCTTTGATGGTAATATTAAATAGCTCCTGTTGCACTCAAGGCCCTTTGCAAGACGATTTCATTGCTCTTCACATTTTTTTGAATTTTTAGACTTTTAAAAAAATTCAACCCAGCAAAACTGGACTACTTGATGTTCTCTGGGCTTAACCTACATTTTCCCTCTTCAATGTATTCACCTTAACTATTCGTCTCCCTTCCTGGTGAGGAAAGCCCTACCTGAAATGCCACTTTGCCGAGAGCTCTTCCTAGTCTCCCCCATACAAGAAGTGATCTTTCTTGCTTTGAGTTTCCTCTCTTGTGGCATGAATTACATTCTTTGGCAAGTATTAAAATAAATCTGTGTATAAAATAGTTTTGGAAGAATACATAAAAAACTAGTGCAGTGCCTTTGAAGAGAGGATCTAAGTGATGAGGGGGCAGGAAAGGGGCTTACCACTGTACGTCCTTTTTGAATTGTATACCATGTATATATATTTCTCATTACTTTGGGTTTTTTTCTTGTAAAAGTATTACTTAAATAACAAAAACCTGAGCTATAAAATGTCACAAGAAAATATTAGAGGGTATGTTTATAATCTCAGAGTAAAGAAAATGTCCTTTAAACAAACTCAAATCCTAGAAGCCATAAAGAAAACAAGTTTTCAGTACATGGGTGCATTTAATTGTCATATCCCTATTTGGCTTCAACAACCTGAAGTACATTTTATCCCTCTTCAGGGCATAGCACAATGACCCCTACCCAGTAATCAATAAATACTAGTTGAGTTGAAATTAAATTGAATTGCAAGTTGCTTCTTTGTAAGCCTCATTTTTTTCACTTATAAAATGAGTACTAGATGACCTCCAGGGTTCTCCTCAAAGATTCTGTGGAGATGGGGCTTTTATGGGCAGAAATAACCAGCAAATTAGGAGTGGGTGACTTTAAAGTCCACAGCTCTTCCTCTTAGACTGTCTTTCCCAGCACATTTGACTCATGTGTGGTCAAATGCTGTCAGGAGCTGCCCTGGGTGCTCAGTATTAATTATGCCTAGAAGTGAACCAATTAGACGCAGTGCAAGGACAGCCAGGGAGTAAGGGAGATCTGTGGCAGGCTTGCTGCCCTGAACCAAAGAGGGAACGTGTAAAGGGTAAAGACAGTCTGCTGAGGTTTCTCAGGGAGCCCCGCTGGCCAGCTCTCTGAACCAGTTGCCAAAGTTTAAAGAGCAGCAGGAGTGTTCTCGTGTGTCTCCTTCCTGTTTCAGACCCTGGTGGTAGGACAGAGTGAGAAAGTGTTTCTGTAGAAGGGACCTTATTTGGGCTTGTCTCCTAGTATGAGACTTCTCTGCATCCCATGACACCTACCCAGCTTTGTTTTGTTAATAGAATAGCTTTTTAAAAATGGAGTCTTCTAGCCCTCTTCCTCAAGTGATCAGAAGCTTGAGGGCAGAGGGCCTTCATCTCTTTTTGGTTTGGTACCCACCCCCCAGCCTGGCTGGCAGTCAGCTTGCTTGATGGCCAAGTATAGATTGCAGAAAGGTGGCTTCCATGAGAGAGGCTGTAAGGGCGCGTCTGCGTGGTGGTGCCGGTGGAAGCGCGCCTTGTCTGGGACAGTCAGGCTGTGTGACTCCCAGTGTGCTTCTCAGAGGAATCCCCTCTGAGACCAAGAGTACACACTTTTATTATACCGTGGAGCCCTTTCTGGCTTTGGTTTTGGAAACAAGGCAAACACTTTCCCCTTATAGGTTTAATAGTACTTTACTCTTTTTACTCCTTTTCTCCACGACTGTTAGAAAGGAAGCGAGAAAAAGAAAATGACTGTTCCTATTCTCATATGGTTGTCCTTGTGATATTCAGGATGGGGTAGAGTATGTGTCAGCAAAATCAAATTTCCTCTGGAATTCCATCCTGCCAGCATGTCTCTTCTTCCCCAGCCCAGCTTTCCAAATGGTGATTCCTTAGCACCCCCACGGTGCCCCTCCTGTTTGGGCTGGGGATACCCAGCGGTCCCCTGCCTGCAGGCTTCAGTTTTGCAGTGTCTGTCCAGAGTGGAATCAGAGACTGACCCCTTCTCCTGAGGGCTGCTCAGACCTTCCAGCTCCTCTGACTTACCAGGGCTCCTCACACCTGGGCACTGCCTGCCATCTCCCAACCAACAGCTTGAAGGGAGAAAGGGGGAGGTAACTTTGATACACACATACATCTCAAAGCTCACGCAGCTCATGGGATGGGAGTGGTGTCTGCTGGTGGAAAGAATGCAGGTGGAGAGTCAGAGGGCTTGACTCTGATCCTAAGCCTGCTGTCTACCCTGAAGCTTGGCTAAAAGTCACTTAACTTTTTTTTTTTTTTCAGAGACAGAGTTGCACTGAGTAGACTGCCGTGGCATTAGCCGAGCTCATAGCAACTTCAAACTCCTGAGGTCAAGGCAACTGCCACACTGGCTCATTTTTCTGTTACTTTTAGAAACTGAGTCTGACTCTTGCTCAGGCTGTTCTGGAACTCCTGAGCTGGAGTAATCCTCCTACCTCAGCCTTCCAGAGTGCTAGGATCATAGGCATGAGCCACCACGTCTGGCCTAAAAGTCACTTAACTTTCGTGGGCTTTAGTGTCTTCATTTTCAAAGAGGAGAAATGATAACTAACTTACAGAGTTGTCAGGACAAGTAAATAAGATAGGCAGTAAAGGTGCTTTTAAAATCGGGCTTACTGGAATGAAAAAGGGGGACAGAGAAAAGTGATGCCAGTGAGCACTGAAGTCACAGAATGGAAGACACACAGGAGGCTTGGGAAGCCACCTGAGAAATCTATCAGGAATCCCTTCTTAGGCCAAGGGCACACAATTCTATCATACTAGGGAGCCCTTTCTCGTATTGGTATTGGAAGCAAGACCAACATTTTCCCCTTACAGCAGCAATTCTCAACCTGTGGGTCGCGACCCCATTGTAACAATGAAAATACATCATGCACATCAGATATTTACATTACGATTCATAACAGTAGCAAAATCACAGTTATGAAGTAGCAATGAAATAATTTTATTGTTGGGGGTCACTACAACATGAGGAACTGTATTAAAGGGTCGCGGCTTTAGGAGGCATTAGGATGGTTGAGAACCACTGCCTTTAGATTTAATAGTGTTTTATTCCTTTCACTCTGGTTTATTGTATATGTTAGTAGGTTTTATTAAAAACATGCTGTGTCTAGATCTCTGTAGGTTGACGACCTCATTAGAGTCTGCTATTTAGTTATGGATGCAATTTTCTTAAAGCACGGTGAGGAGGGAGAGGGCAAATGCCTCCAGCACTGAGACTTACCCTATTGCCTTGTACTTCCCTCTCTGGCAGGGGCAACATGAATTTCCAAGGTTTAGTCAATAACCTTCCAAGGGAATGACTCTTTGCTCCTTGTGTGTTTCCTGTTTAAGTCTTTTAGCACTACATCATGGAAAGGAAATTGCTGTTGGAAAACCTCACCACTGCACTCTCTCTGTGTCTTTGCAGTGTGCCCTCTGCCACCAGAACCAGAGAATGGTGGCTACATCTGCCACCCGCGGCCTTGCAGAGACCCCCTGACAACAGGCAGCGTCATTGAATACCTGTGTGCTGAAGGCTACATGTTGAAGGGCGATTACAAATACCTGACGTGTAAGAATGGCGAGTGGAAACCAGCTATGGAGATTAGCTGCCATCTCAACGAGGGTCAGTCTGGCCAACAAGAAAGGGATGCTGTGGGGTTCTGCTGTCCCGTAACTCCCGGAAAGTGGTTTATGCTTCCTCCGGAGCACCCTTTGCTGCAGTGCAGCGCAGTGCAGCCTCCTCTGATGTCCTGCAGCTTCCCTTCCTTTGGGGTTTCTGGTTTGCATCCTGTCACATTTCACTGGGCCACCAAGGAGCTTAGCAGTTTAGTGGGTCATCTGCCCAACTATGTAAAGCCACTTTGATGTTCAGGATCTCTTGTTTGCCTGGCCAAATGTTGGTAACCTTTGACCGTGTTTTGTTAACACAGTGAGCACAATGCCAACACCTTCTCTAGTGTCTCTTTCATTTTACTTTTCTTTGAATGAAAATGGACTGTTTTGTTATGGAGCGATTATCTTACTGGATGGAAGATCTCAGCCCCTTCTTCCTTCTCCTGTCTTGCATGACAGGAAAATCCAGCTGCCTGCAGGAAAATGTGTATCATATGGGCTGTCTTTGTGCTTCACACTCAGGCCTCAAGACCAGAACATATTGAACCCATGACACCCCAGAGAAGGGTGGAAGCCAATCTGAGATTTACAGATAAAGCCGTGGTACCTTAGGGACTTAGTACATCCCAGTTCGTATAAGTTATCCTTCCACATGGGGAAAACATGAATGCTGGAATGATGTGCCTATTTAAATGATTGTTTTACCAATTTGCTGTTGAGGATAGCCTCAAAGTGATTTATGAAGGTAAAATCTCTAGCATTAAGTAAGAATAGATATCAGATGGACCTCAAATGTTGGGAGTGAAGGGAATTTTTTATTCAGGAAACAGGACAGCACCTTTCTAGTAGCACTGTGTATAGGTAGGTCATTCTACATTTTCTTTCCTGAAATGACCCTGACCATAGGGTATCTCTGTGTGCATATTTTAACTCAGAGTGTTTGACAGGATCACCTGTGGGGCCCTTGTTTTATGTATCTGGGTACAAAACCCTTCTGACGATGGCTTGCTTTTATAGAGAAAGAAACCCACACGTCACTCGGAGTCTCCACGCTGTCTATAGTGGCTTCCACTGCCAGCTCTGTGGCGTTCATTCTCTTCCTCGTGGTGCTGTTTGTGTTACTGCAGCCAAAGCTGAAGTCCTTCCATCACAGCAGGTGAGTCCTGGGCAGAGCTCCTCCAGGCAGCCTCTGGCTGGCAGAGGTTGCTGTTGATTTGCCAGCCTCTGCTGGTCTGTGTGCCCAGGGAAGGGGGAGGGCCCTGCCTTGTGTTGAATTCCTGGACATACCTGACACTGTGCTTGTTGCTTTGCACTCATTATCTGAATTCTCACGGGAACATTACAGACGAGGAAACTGAGGCCCAGAGAGGTTATGTAATTCACTTAAGGTCATATTTCTAAATGTTAGCAGAATTGAGATTAGAATGTAAATCTGTTCAACCCCAAAGCTAGGTCATTTCCTTTAACACAAGTGGTTCTCAAAGTGTGGTTCCAGCAGCACTGGCATCATAAACTTGGTAGGAACACCTGTTTTCAGGCCCTGTCCCAGACTACTGAATGATAAGCTCAGGGGCTAAGGCCCGACAAGCTCTCCCAGTGATGCTGATGCATGCTTACATTTACCAGCCACTGCCCTATACTCCTGGTTCCCAGTCTTGGTTGCACGTAGAGGCATCTGCGGGAAATTAAATACTGACACCCGGGCCTTCATCCTTACACACTCCAATTCATTTGGTTTGGAGTGGGTCTCTGGTATTAGCTTTTTATAAAAGACTTCTCAGGTAGTTCTTATTTGTAGTTAGGACTGAGAACCACTGCACTCTACTGATGAGACTCAGAGAAAGTGGCTTTTCCTGCCTGCCTTTTGGGGTAATGCATTAGCCACAAATTATCCTGGACTGGGGATGGGTGAACAGGAGAGTCCCCAATGGTGCTGGCCCTGGATGGATTCCCAGTGATCGACTTCTCTTCTGGCTGTCATGGCTTCTGCAGTTGTCTGCCCTGGCAGTTCCTCATTCCTTCTTGAGGAGTATATCTTTATATTCATAGAGCCTTTAATTGGTCGCTGTCATGCTCACAGGCATGAAGGGCTGAACTAATTACATTTAAGGCCTGGTGGCTCACGCCTGTAATCCTAGCACTCTGGCAGGCCAAGGAAGGTGGATTGCCTGAGCTCATAGGTTAGAGACCAGCCTAAGCCACAGTGAGACCTTGTTTTTAAAAATAGCTGGATGTGGGTGGTGCCTGTGGCTCATCGAGTAGGGTGCTGGCCCCATATACCAAAGGTGGCGGGTTCAAACCCGGCCTCGGCCTAACTGCAAAACAGAAAAATAACTGGGCGTTGAGGCGGGCACCTGTAGTCCCAGCTACTTGGGAGGCTGAGGCAAGAGAATCACCTAAGCCCAGGAGTTGGAGGTTGCTTTGAGCTGTGTGATGACATGGCACTCTACCAAGGGCAAAAAAGTGAGACTGTCTCTACAAAAGAAAAAAATAAATAAAATAAATAAATAAAAATAAAAAATAGCTGGATGTTGTGAAAGACGCCTATAGGCCCAGCTAGCTACTTGGGAGGCTAAGGCAAGATAATCGCTTGAGCCCAAGAGTTTGAGGTTGCTGTGAGCTATGACACCATGGCTCTCTACAGAGGGCACCAAAGTGAGACTCTGTCTCAGAAAAATAAATAAATAACCTACATTTAATAAAATGCTCCAGGTTTAGAATTGATGGGTAAGGATCAAGCTAAATTTAATTTCTGAGTAATATGTGTGACTTTTCTTTCCTCTTTTTGTTTTTAGGGAAGAGTAGGAGTTAAAAAAAGGTTGTTAATCAATAGACTAAAGAGAATTTGAAAGAGATTGTTTACTCGACATAATCACCTGTTTACACAGAAAGTCAAAATGATCTATTCCATATATCATCTAAATTGGGGGTTTTCCTCACTCTGTAGTTATACTAGTAAGTCAATTAAAAGTAACTGGTTAGGTCAGGCACGATGGCGTCACGCCTATAATCCCAGCCCTCTGGGAGGCTGAGGCAGGTGGATCGCTTGAGCTAAGGAGTTCGAGACCAGCCTGAGCAAGAGTGAGACCCCATCTCTAAAAATAGCCAGGCATTGTGGCAGGTGCCTGTAGTCCCAGCTACTCAGGAGGCAGAGGTAAGAGGATAACTTGAGCCCAAGAGTTTGAGGTTTCTGTGAGCTATGATGCTACAGCACTCTACCCAGGGGGACAAAATGATACTGTCTCAAAAAAAACAATAGTAACTGGCTGATTTTGCCTGACTTGAGTAGAAAGGGTTTTGGTTTTCATTATAGACTTCATTTAAATTACTACCTTTCTGGTCGGGCACCGTGGCTCATACCTATAAACCCAGCACTTGAGAGGCCGAGGCAGGTGGATTGCCTGAGCTTACAGGTTTGAGACCAGCCTTAGCCAGAGTGACCTTATCTCTAAAAAATAGCCAGGCATTGTGGTGGGCACCTGTAGTCCCAGCTACTTGGGAGGCTAAGGCAAGAAGATGACTTGAGCCTAAGAGTTTGAGGTTGCTGTGAGCTATGATGCCACAGCACTCTACCAAGGGTGACTGAGTGAGACACTGTCTCAAAAAAAACAAAAAAGAAAAATTACTACCTTTCAAACAAATCTATTTTGAGTAACAAAAGTTAAGCACATACCAGCATACACACTGCCTTCTCTGCCACCTTGCCATCATGGTTCCCCTTCCTTCCAAAATCCTCTGGTCACTTTTTAGGGGCCACTATTCTCCTCACTGTGAGTACATTATTTGAATTAGGTAGTACTGATTTTTATCTCCAAGTACAGGGAAGGAAATCGAGATGTAATAATAATCTAAAAACAATATAATGATTCAGCAATCGATGGTGTGTATTTCTTGATGTGATGAGCTAAAAAGGACACAACATCACCTGTGTAATGATCTTGGCAAAATTGGTCTGAATCCAACCCTGAGGAAATAATTAGACAAATCCAGATCGTGTGGCTGGGCGCCTATAGCTCAAGAGGCTAAGGCGCCAGCCACATACACCAGAGCTGGCGGGTTTGATTCCGGCCTGGGCCTGCCAAACAATGACAACTACAACCAAAAAATAACCAGGTGTTGTAGCGGGTGCCTGTACTCCCAGCTACTTGGGAGGCTGAGGCAAGAGAATCACTTAAGTCCAGGAGTTGGAGATTGCTGTGAGCTGTGTTGCCACGGCACTCTACCCAGGGCAATAGCTTGAGGCTCTGTCTCAAAAAAAAAAAAAAAAAAAAAAAAAATCCAGATTGTGGGACATTCTATGAGACAGCTAGCCTGAACCGTTAAAGAAAATCACCAATATTGGGGCTGCGCCTGTGGCTCAAAGGAGTAGGGCACCAGCCCCATATACTGGAAGTGGCGGGTTCAAACCCAGCCCTGGCCAAAAACTGCAAAAAAAAAAAAAAAAAAAAAAAATCACCAATATCATGAAAGAAAAACTATAGTAGACTGTTACAAATTAGAGGTAGAAGAGGCAGAACAGCTAAATGCAATTCATGATCCTTAATTGGGTCCTAGATGAAAACAGAAGATTGCAGCTGAAATGAATGTATTTTGGGCTAGCTGGGAAAATTTGTGTTAAACTCCTGGGATGTAATAATGTTGTAGTTATATCTGAGAGGAGGCTCTGAGGAGGTGCATGCTAAGTAATATTTTCACTTTAGTTGTCTATGTCTGTGACAAAAGTGATCCCCTCAAAAGAGGTCTGAGTGAATAAATCTCACACATGTAATGTTGAGTAAAAGAAGGCAGAGATGTACAGTCACGTACACTCAAAAATTTGCAAAACAAAACTATAGTATCAAATGATCATGTTTAGGTGGTAAAACTGTTAAAGTAGGAAGCCAAGGAGTGATTTCTGTGAAAGTCAGGAGAATGATTGTTTTTTGTGAGAGTAACTGGGAGAGGTATGGGGTCTAAGGTGTGAATAGCATTCTATTTCTGGACCTAGGTGGGTGTTTTATATCAGTCTTACCTTTGGAATAAATCAGTGAACTATCTGTAAATTTTTCTGTGTTCTTTCCTGTATTTTATTGTAATTCACACATAATTTTTTTAAAGTTTACAAAGTTTCAATGTTTAAAAAAAAAAGTCAAGCACTGTGGCTGAGTTGGAAAATAATACTTTTGATATGCAGTCCAGTATCCCATTTAAAGACCACATTGCTCCTCCCCACTTTTACACAGCTTCATGGACCTATAATTCACATACCATACAATGCATTCATTTAATGTGTGCAGTGAATTTATATTCGCGGCTATGTACCACCATCATTCTCTCTCTTTTTTATCTTAGCTGTGCTGAATGCGTGTCTTTATTTCCAGATCACTAGGTTCCTAGTTTCTGTAAGGAGCCAGGTGTTTGTGTACCCAGAGATTAAGAACACAGTCTCTGGAGATGTGGGCAAGTTACTTAACTTCTCTGAGCCTCATCTCCATTCTTGATGAATTTCTACCTGAAAAGGCACAAGTGAGCATCCGGTGTGATAAAATGTTCAGAGTACTTAGTTCTGGTGCCTGACACATAGTAAGTACTCAAAAATGGTGACTGGCTGGCTCAGCACCTATGGCTTAGGCGGTTAAAGTGCCAGCCACATACACCTGAGCTGGTGGGTTCAAATCCAGCCCGGCCCACCCAACAACAATGACGGCTGCAATGCAACCAAAAAATAGCCGGGCGTTGTGGCGGGCACCTGTAGTCCCAGCTACTTGGGAGGTGGAGGCAAAAGAATCACTTGAGCCCAGGAATTGGAGGTTGCTGTGAGCTGTGATGCCACAGCACTCTACCCAGGGTGACAGCTTGAGGCTCTGTCTCAAAAAAAAAAAAAAAAATGGTGACTGGTTTTGATGTTATTATGGTATTTATTAATCTGTATGTTTATTCTCATTCTTCCTTTGTCTTTTCTTTTTCTCATCCAGGCGTGACCAGGGGGTATCTGGGGACCAGGTCTCCATCATGGTAGACGGAGTCCAGGTCGCATTACCATCATATGAGGAGGCAGTGTATGGCAGTTCCGGTCACTGTGTGCCACCTGCTGACCCCAGAGTGCAGATTGTGCTGTCAGAGGGGTCTGGGCCCAGTGGGAGGAGCATGCCAAGGGAACAGCAGCTGCAGGACCAGGGAGCCTGCTCCTCTGCAGGTGGAGAGGATGAGGCCCCAGGCCAGTCTGGACTGTGTGACGCCTGGGGCTCCCGGGGCTTGGAGACTGTGATTGTGCATCAAGCAACCACTTCCTCCTGGGTGGCTGGCTCAGGGAGCAGCCAACTGGCACACAAAGATGCCGCAGATTCAGAGAACAGTGACATTCAAAGCCTTTTATCTCTCACATCAGAGGAGTACACAGATGGTAGGTGGTCTGAGCTGCTTGAGGTCCTTGCCGGGAGGAAGTACTGAGCCTTTCTAATAATTGGTGTATTTTCAGCCGAGAAAGATGATACCTGGGGTATTAGCCTATAAAATAGGATTTTACTCTCTGAGTACCAGCACCTATGGGCTGTCTAGAGAGAGACTTTTCACTGTTGTCTGTGAATTCGTACAGTTTAGGGTCTTTCATGCTATTCATGGTCACAGGACTATGCTGAATTGAAAGGTAGACAGCTGGTTGAAGGTGGAGGTGGGAATCTGTTCTCTTGTTATAATTTTTATGTTTCTGAAAGGTCAGGAATGACAAAGAGGCATGGGGTTATATTATAGAGAAACCAAAGACTGTCTTCCAGAGAAGACAGCTGCTTCATTCTAAACAGATGTGTTCTAGTTATTGTGCTAGTTATCTTGCAGTATCTCAGTTAAACCCCACAATAATCCTGAGATATAGGAATTCATTACTACCCCAGTTTTATAGGTAAAGGAACCGAGGCTCAGAGAAAGTAAATAACTTAGCACTCTGGTAAATTGCTGAGCTGGGATTTGAAGCCAGATGAATCTGGCTCCAAAACCTGTTTTTAACCCTGTGATACCATGCTCCCTTTCAAGGTGATTCCAGCTTATTTGTGGTACACAAGCCATAGAATGAAATTACTGTCTTCTGATGGTTCTGCCTTTGCTGGAGCTCAGTTTAACCTTGAGCTTGAGTCTGTCACTTTAAAAAATTATCTTTAAGTGAAATCTCAGTGTAGTCCAGGATTCCCTTTTGGTTGTGAGGACTTCTGTATTCATAGAGCTTCCCTTAAAGAGCGTAAGAGGAAATTTCATGATTCCTGATTATCTTGGGCATAGTAAATGTCTAAGGATTAGAATATCTGAAAGCAAAGAGGTTGGAAATTCTTGAATGCAGACTGTTATCAACAGCTTGCTGTCTTTTTTATTGGTTGGGTAGAGAACTTGAATGTGGAAGCAAGTGACCCTAGGGACCGCCAGCCACACAGACAACTTGAGTGCACATTACAGTCCTAACACTCCCAAGAAGCCAAGATGGGGCCCTGTTGTTTCTTCTCCCCATGTGTTTATTAAGCGTTTTTGAGAGTCTATCTTGTGGCTGGTGCTTGCTTAGGTTTTAGAGTTTGATACAGAGAAATACAAAACATGCCCCCTGCCTTCATGGAGTGTCAGTCATTTCCCTTATTTCTCAAGTACAGTGGGATGTGTAGAGGTAGAAGAGGCGGAACAGCTAAATGCAATTCATGATCCTTAATTGGGTCCTAGATGAAAGTACAGTGGGACCTGTACTTGAGAAATAAGGGAACCAAGAATTACAGAGTCTGTGTCAGAATGAGAAGTTCACAAAACAAAACACATAGGCCAATGAGTTTGATGCAGGCCATGCCAGAGTTGTTTGGGACTGATAATGCTAGGAAGTTGGGAGCTTGAGTCTGTTGACATATGAGGAAACTGAAATCTGGAGAGGGGAAGTAATTTATCCAAGGCCACACAACTGGCTTGAGAAGCTGGTAAGACTTATGCAGGGCCTTGTAGCCTAATGTCGTAGGATTAAGAGAGAAAAGGGAGTGACTAGACCAGCAGAGCTAAGGCAGAAGAGGATTCATGTTGGTGGGTTGAAAACCAGACTGTATATTCAGATTTTATCATATAGGCAATAGGAGAGATGAGCCAGAAGGACCTAAAAAAGAGGCAGGGAATTTTTGCCTACCTAGGAGTATATAAGGGGACATTTTATTACTTTAAATTAGGGGCTGTGTTGTGGGGCCCCTGAAAGGGGATTAGGAATGCTATGCAGAGACCCACATGGAGTAACCACTGTGTTTTCCTTCCCTGTCTTCCTGCAGATATCCCACTATTGAAAGAAGCATAAGGGCTGCGGCCATCTCCTCCTCTCTATGAGGGTCCTCTGCCCCTTTCCCTCTCTCTGTGGGTTTGAGCACCCCGTACTCTCCAGCCGCCCTGCCTGGGTGCCTGAGCTGCCACCTGTGTGTCTGTGTATCTCTGAGGGCCTACAGGCCCACCTTGCTGGAAGCTCAAGGAAGATCCTCGCCATCTGCCTGCTGGACAGCTGGAGGAGCTGGCTCTGCGCCTGGCCCAGCCTTCCCATCTGTCGGGGACAGATTCGAATGTGCTGGATCGAGCCCTCCCTTTCCCTAAGCCTCTGGGTCCCCTCCAACCAGCTCTTTGGCGGCAGCCCTTGGCTCACGTGGGCTGATGCTGCCATGTTCACCGTGCCTTCCCCACCCTGCCCAGTGTTTTCTGTCATGTAGGCTTGTTGCATCCACAAGCCTTGTGGCCGCGCTGCTGCCCCCGCCACACAGGGGCCAGGCCTGGCTCTGGCCTGTTATTTGCTTTGAGGGCTGTCACTGCTGCCATTTGCAGGAGCAGATCCAAGAATGAGAGCTCTTGAGTCAGGAATTGGCTCTAATAGAGGCGAGAATATGTGTCTCTGGATTGGCCCCAGGTTGACACTGGTGGCACATTTCCTTGGCTGAGGTTGGAAGATTTGGGACATTATGCCAAAGCTGCCCTAGCACCTGGCTGTCTGGCTCAGAGGTGTAGCTTCCTGTCCCTGATGAGTTGAGAGTTTCTGGGAGGCACACAGAAGATCCCAAGGGAGGAAAGGCAGGTGGCTGATGATGATTGTCTTACTAATATGCAAGTTCTCACTTCCTGCTTCCAGCATCTTTTCTGTTTCCCTGGAGCCTAAGGGGAAGTTTCATGCTGCCTCCTGGGATGTATCTCAGACAGATCTGGCTTCCGAGCTGCTCACAGGGGCCCACGGCAGGAGAGTTGCTGTGATGCCCTGGAGTGCCCGGCTAGTCACTGGCAGTCTGGGCAACTTGCCCCTATCTGGGTTTGTGGTGACGGAGGAGAGGCCGAGAGGCACCGACTGAGTCCCCAGGCGGCTGCAGGCAGCTCCAGCCTGGTTCTGAGGATCCTCCTACCACGGTCACGTGCCTTAGTAACTGTACCCAGGAAGTGGCCTGCTGCTTGCTGTGCTGCTGCTTTTCGTACTTTTCTGCCCTTCTCTGCCACCCCTCCACATGTCTCTGCCAACAGGAGACTCCTCTTCTTCCCTGGCACCGAGGGACGAGGCCTGAAAAACAGTTCATCTTCCCCCAATCTTACTGGCCTAAAGTGGGTGGAGGGGCATGGAAGAGGAGCCCTGGCTACTTAGCCACATGTGGGATGCTGACAGTGCCTGGTGTACCATCTCCATCAGGGTACTGTCTTCAGAAGACAGATGTGGCAGTAAGGAATTACTGGGGCTGGGAAACTTCGAAACTGACTCTGCATGTCTGCTCCTCCCCCAGCCTCTCGGCTCAGGCTGGTAAATAATAAAAAGCCCTGTGTATTTTCAGTTCCTGACCTAGCAGGCTTAGCTCCAGGCGTGGGTGGCCGGAAGCCTTCTCCCAGCGCTGCCCTCACCTCCTGCCTCCACTCACACACGCACTTTACCGCTCGGTTGCCCCAGCTTTCTGCCGCACACAGTCTTCCTTCCTTCCTCTCAGGGTAAGGGCAGTGCCTGCTGGGCCTGGTGGCCACCCCCTTCCCAGGAGCTCTTGTCCGCTATGCCCAAAGCCTAGGTGGTTAAGTTGGGAATGGGTTGGAGAAGGTGCTAGAACTAGACAGGGGATGAGGCTTGTTATAGAGGGGGGTCCCTAGTGGTCCTAGCCACCTTGCCTCCTGGGCTCCCCTTCACCTGTAGTGGTTCCCTTGTCTTCCTCAAGAAAAGAAAGCAGGGGCAGCTGGGGTGAGGGGGAAGAATTGGAGACCTCACTGCTGAGCCTTCAGCTTTGATTGTCCACTTTTATAAAACCTGAATTCTATTCTAGAATATTTTTTAAAATAGAAGATCTTATCCTTTTCTACCTTGTTACTATGGGCTTTTCCCGCCTAAGAGATTGCACTTTTTGTTTGGGGTTTATTCAGCCCAGGTAGTAAATGAAAAGCCGCCTCCCAAAGCCTCCTCCCCCCTTGCCCTCCACTGACACCGCTCTGAGATATGAGCCCGTCCAGACTTGCCCACCTGATAGGAGAGTAAAACAGCAGAACGGGGGAGCTTTAGCTTCTCTTCCCTGGCTCCTGTCACTGGCTTTGATGAGCCCCCCACCCTGGAGGCTCCTGGGGCTATGGGTGCGGAAGCTAATTCTTATGTTGCTGCCGAAGTCTCCTGTGACAGTTTGTTCCACTTACTTCTCCCTTCCCCAAAGCAATTTCTTAACCATCAGTTATGAGCTGCTGTTTCTAGGGCTTCTGGGCTTTGTCTCATGCAGAGGGATTAGATTCTTCACTGATGCCTTGAGGTGGGGCCTGGCTAGGAAACCAGGGCTGGTGTCGCATGGCAAGCTGTTTGGAGGGGGGCTGCAGGAGGGACCTGGAGAAAGTGGGAGAAGCTGTGGCCACGGCCCTGCTTTCCTGGGCTCACTTCTGCGGGGTGGAGGTCCAGTAGAGGCGTGTCTAGAAGAAAAGGTCAGCACCAAAGGACTTTTAAAAGGGTGGTGGTTTTTATTTTATTGTTTGAGGGGGGGGGGGGGTTTGCACATTTGAGCTGACTCAATGCAGGTTTTGTACCCTGGAGATTTGTAGTCACATTCTAGTGACTTTCAAGGAACAGAATATGGTGAAAATCACTTAAAATTTCCGTCCCCTCCATGCCTTAGGTCTAGCAGCTTGGCTCTATCTGTTGGCATTTCTGTATTGTGTGCTGTGTTCCCATTTCACTGGGTGTAACTATGAAATGGGCTAAGTCCTGGCCACTTCATTTGGTTTTATAAGGCATTTCCATGTCTGTTCAGCAAGCACTCCATTCACAAACAGAACTTGAACTCATACTGTCTTGCACGTTCATTGTGCCCTCCTCCTCCCACTCTCAGCTTTAAAGCTCTATGGAGAAGCCAGACGGCAAGCAGACAAAGGTATACTTTTCTTGCTTAATTGCTGGTGGCTCTGGGATAGTAACATTCGGCCCCCTCCCTCTTAGTTCCAGATGAGCTCTCAAACCACTTGCTTCTCACATGACAGTTTTGCCTCCATTTCCAGGGAACATCCTTGCATAGAGAATGGAATATGCTGCAAACACTTTTACATCCTTACCCCTCCCCTCTTCTCAGAAAGAAAAAAAGACCTAGAAGGGAAGTGGGGGAAGCGGCACCCAGGCTCCACAGCTTAATTCCAGATGTGTTTGCCAAGGACAGTGATGCTGGAATTGTCTCTCAGGGGGCCTGCCGAATCTCTTGGCTCTCAGCAATAGGGACAGCTGTAACAGGTACCCCAAGGAAGGCCATGGAGAACATTCTGCTTGGCAGATGTTTGGTCTGAATGGTGCAGTCATGGGTTTCCTGGAAAGGTAGCAGGCCCAGCTTTTTTTGGGAAGCAACTCTTAATGTCCAGTTGAATACCGAATAGAATTTGATCTATTCTATTAGCCCAAGGTTGAGCCCTCTGCCCAGCATCAGAGCTAGCTGGAGGAGGACACAGGGGCAGAGCACTCAGATTGCCAAGCAGGGAGGAGAGATGGACGCAGGTTGCGTGACACCCCCTGCACCCTGCCCTGGCTTCTTCAGGTTTCTGCACCACTATGGAACCCTTTGCGGAATGGTACTCATACAATGGTTTAAAACAACACATGCATAATTGACTCTGTGCAGGATGTCACTGAATCAGTTTGGATTTGCTTTATTTTATTTCACATATATATTTTTTTGGTATCCTGTACATTGCAGTGGGTGTGAAGATAGTATTTTAATATTTGTACAAAGTTTAATTTAATTGTTCTATGTATATAACTGCATTTCTAAATAATAATTAAAAAATGTTCTTATGAAGGCAGTTGTAGCAGATGTGATCCTTCCAGAAAGTTTTTGCAGAAACCCTACAGTGAAAAGAATGTATCTTGTTAGGAGCTCTTGATGGGATGAGACACTCACTCTTAGGCAGGGGGCCTGGCAAGTGATGGGGGAGATGGAAGGGGAGAAGACCATGGTATGAGAAGGAAGGACCATTGACATAGGCGGAAGTTGCCTTCTTGTCCGAGTGTGCAGACTGTTGTGCTTGGGCTGGGACTCAGCAGTGAACAAGACATTGTGGTAGACCTGCGTGGAACTTTGGAGACACTAGGAAGGCAGACAGTGACAAAAGTGTGCTGATTGTTAGGATCAGGGATGCATAAGTTCTGATGAGGCAGTTAGAAAATGCCTCTTGCATGAAAAGGCACTTAAGCTGTGATGGGAAGGCCCGAACAGTGAGGCCAAAGGGCAGGACACTACCCGTGTGCGGGCACAAAGGGAGCAGAGAGCGCATTCTGTTCAAGAAAAAGGGTGGGGCGGCGCCTGTGGCTTAGTGGGTGGGGCGCTGGCCCCATATACTGAGGGTGGCAGGTTTGAACCCGGCCCCAGCCAAACTGCAACAAAAAATGGCTGGGTGTTGTGGTGGGCACCTGTGGTCCCAGCTACTTGGGAGGCTGAGGCAGGAGAGTGGCCTAAGCCCAGGAGTTGGAGGTTGTTGTGAGCTGTGATGCCACGGCACTCTACTGAGGGCAGTAAGGTGAGACTCTGTCTCTAAAAAAAAAAAGAAAGAAAGAAACAAAAAGGGTCTGTGTCACTGCATTGCAGGGCAGGGAGAAGTGGCTTAAGATGAGCCAGGGGAGGGGCAGGGACCAGATTGTGGAGGCCTTCACCAGCCATGTTGGCAAGTTTGCACTTCATCCTAAGGGCAATAGGAAGTACCTTAACAATTTTAAATCGAGGGACTTAGATCTGCTTTTTCTTTCTTGGGGGAGCTCTCTCCATCTGCTTGTGAAGCATGAGGTTAGGGAGCTATAACATACTATACCTGAAAACCATGGAAGAAGTCACAGGATGGTTTCCACTGGGGTGATGGCAATGGCAGCTGGGGCGGATTTAAGAGATACTAATGAAGAAGGTGGAATCAAGAGGACTTGGTGGCTGGCTGCACGTGGGAGGCCCAGCCTCTGACTCCAGCAGCTGGGTGAGTAGCAGCACCTTTCTGAGACGGGGAAGTGGAGCAACAGTCTGGAGAGAGGAGAAGTGTTGGGCTCAGTTTGAGGCATGCTGAGTTGGAGGTGTCTGATAGCCAAGTGGAGATGTCCACCAGGCAGGTGGGTATTGACACCTAGAGCCCCAGAAGAGACACCAAGCAGATGAGAACTTGACCAAGAAGAGGAGGAGGTCGTCTCTGGAAGCCCAGAGAAGGTGGGAAATACAAACGCTGCTGAGGTTTGAGCCATTTAGTCCACTGGGTTTAGACATGTGCAGCAGGGCAGTGGGGACATCCCAGATCAGAGAGGCTTGCAGTAGAGGAGAGGATGTGGACCATGAAAAAAGTGAGGAAAGAGGCTTGGCACCTGTGGCTCAAGTGGCTAAGGCGCTAGCCACATACACCTGAGCTGGCGGGTTCAAATCCAGCCTGAGCCCACCAAACAACGACAGCTGCAACAAAAAATAGGCATTGTGGCAGGCACCTGTAGTCCCAGCTACTTGGGAGGTGGAGGCAGGA
Organism: Perodicticus potto; assembly: GCA_963574655.1. Lineage (NCBI taxonomy): Eukaryota > Metazoa > Chordata > Mammalia > Primates > Lorisidae > Perodicticus > Perodicticus potto. Next base: position 21,880 of record CAUYRH010066466.1, on the reverse strand, counting down.
GACTCACTTGAGCCCAGAAGTTGGAGGTTGCTGTGAGTTGTGATGCCACGACACTCGACCCAGGGCAACAGTTTGAGGCTCTGTCTCCAAAAAAAAAAAAAGTGAGGAAAGAAATAAGGGGTTGAAAGAGGGATGCTTGTTATTTTTAATAGGGAGGTGTTGACACATCTAAATGCCAATGTCCATGGGAAAAATTAGGAATGGGGGGGAGTGGTTGGGGACAGGATCCTGCTCTCTCAAAGACAGGACATGGGAAGGCTGGGCACCATGGCTTACACCTGTAATCCTATACTTGTAATCCTAGCACTCTGGTAGGCTGAGGCAGATGGATTGCCAGAGTTCATGGGTTCAAGGTCAGCCTGAGCCAGAACCAGACCTTGTCTCTAAAAATAGCCAGGTATGGTGGAAAGCGCCTTTAGTCCCAGCTACTTGAGAGGCTGAGGCAAGGGGATCACTTAAGCTCAAGAGTTTGAGGTTGCTCTGAGTTATAATGCCAGAGCACTCAACCAAGAGTGACAGGGAGACTCTGTCTCAAAAAAAAAAAGACAGGATTTGGGAAGCAGACGGCCTAGCTTTGAAGTCCCACTCTGTTCACAAGCTGCGGGGTCTTGAGCAAGTTCTCTGACCTTTCAGCTTCAGTATGCTCCTTTGCATTGAAGATGAAAAGTAGGAAATGCAGGAAGGAGGTCACTGTCAGGTGGAAAAGACTAGCAGCTGTGTCAGGTGATCCTGGTATGAGACAGATGTCTACAGGATGCTCTTAAGCTTGCCTTGGGATAATGGTTGTCTAATGAGAAATTTCTCATGAGAAAAGAATTTAGGGTCATCTATGTCAAACACCCAACCATCACCAGGTCCTACCCTTGGTAACACCTGTCCCTCCTAGGATCCCCACAAACATCCCTGCCATTATTTGACAGGATGGTGAAGGGAAGGGGTCTACTATTTATCAAGCACTATTTAATTTATTTTTTTTTTTTTAGAGATAGAGTCTCACTTTATTGCCCTCGGTAGAGTGGCGTGGCGTCACAGCTCACAGCAACCTCCAACTCCTGGGCTTAGGCAATTCTCCTGCCTTAGCTTCCCAAGTAGCTGGGAATACAGGTGCCCACCACAGCACCCAGCTATTTTTTTGTTGCAATTTGGCCGGGTCTGGATTCAAACCCACCACCCTCAGTATATGGGGCTGGCACCCTACTCATTGAGCCACAGGCGCCACCTACTTTACCAACTTTTAAAAGAATAATAGCAACAATAGCTGATGGTTAGTGCTTACTGTGTACTAGGCCTGTAAGCATAAACTCATGGAATCCTCAGGTGACTCTGCAAGATAGGGGTTGATATTGCCTGAGGCGTTACGTCAAGAGGTGAAATAACTTGTCCAAGGTATAGCCAGGATCTGATTCAAACACAGGCAGTTCTGCTGGGGGGAACCCTACCCTACCATTCCTGCCCGTCAGGCACAGCCTTCCTTGTAGAGGAAAAGCTCTAATTTCAGGCAGAGAAATGGCATTCCATTATTTAAAGGATGGTAAATTGCCCTTATCTCAAATGGGACATGCCCAGGGGTGTTAGGGCAGGAGGCATTTAACCTATGCAGAGCATGGTGAGAAATCAGTTCACAAAGCAGCAAGAACAAATACTAAGGGCTGGGGGTGGTGGCTCAAGCCTGTTAATCCCAGCACTCTGGGAAGCTGAGGCGGGTGAATAGGTTAAGCTTAGGAGTTCAAGACCAGCCTGAGCAAGAGCGAGACCCTGTCTCTAAAAATAGCCAGGCATTGTGGTGGGTGTCTGTAGTCCCAGCTGCTTGGGAGGATGAAGTAAGAGGATGGCTTGAGCCTAAGAGTTTGAGGTTGCTGTAAGCTATGAAGCTACAGCACTCTACCAAGGGTGAAAAAGTGAAACTCTGTCTCAAAAAAAAAAAAACCACCCTAACTGTGACAATCAGAAATATCTCCAGACATTGGCATATGTCCTCTGTGAGGACAAAATTGCCCTCTCTTGAGAAATACTGGTATAGACCTACACTGTTCAGTATAGTAGCCACTAGAAACATGTGACCTATTTAAATTTAAGATTAAAAGTTCAGTTTCTGGGCCAGGCATGGTGGCTTACTCCTGTAATCCTAGCACTTGGGAGGCTGAGATGGATGGATTGCTGGAGCTCAGGAATTAAAGACCAACCTGAGCAAGAGTGAGACCCTGTCTCTACTAAAAATAGAAAAATTAGCTGGACATTATGGCAGGTGCCTATGGTCCCAGGTACTCAGGAGGCTGAGGCAAGAGGCTTGCTTGAGCCCAAGAGTTTGAGGTTGCTGTGAGCTATTATACCATGAGACTCTACCTAGGGCAACAGAGACTTTTGTCTCAAAAAAAAAAAAAAAAAATTTCCCCAACAATAAAAAAAAAGCTCAGTTTCTCTGTCACACTAATCACATGAGCAGGGGGGAGGGAACAATATAGCTATAGGCTATTTCCATAATTGCCGAAATTTCTGTTTGTTGGACAACACTGGTCTACAATGATTCAAATTTGTTTCTCAGCAAGATCACAGAACCAGATAGAACCAAATAAACCAGATAGTTTAAAAAAAAACAAAAAGAACAAATACTAAGAAGCAAAGACTGCTTATTTTAGTGGTAAGTCTTACTGTCATTGGAAAACAGGTGCAGAAACATGTCCCATCAGGTAAGGAATGCTGGGGCCCCCATACAGGAGGCAGCAGAAAGCTTGGGGAAGAGACACAGGCCAACGTGGGATCAACCAAGGCTTGTTGCCTTTCTCTTGATGACAGGCAGGAGGGACAAAGGAAGCAAAGCCCATAAATCCTGCAGAGCTGCTGGGGAAAGGGCTGCCTTTGAAGTGGTTGCCCCAGGTGTGTACTGTGGGTGGGTGACAAAAGACATTCTCTGCACTGCTGCAGAACCCCACCTCTCAGTGTGGAAAGTTGAGACCGTTAGACAAAAACAAAAGTTGTAGCAATCTCTCAAATGGGTCTTTCTCACATTACTTAAAAGTATCTTTAAATGCACAAAAGTAATACCTATTGGCCATCAAGTTGGCTCAGGCCTATAATCCTATCACTCTGGGGGGCTGAAGCAGCTGGATTGCTTGAGCTCATGAGTTCGAGACCAGTCTGTCTCTACTAAAAATAGAAAACTAGCCTGGTACAGTGGTGCCTGTAGTCCCAGCTACTTGGAAGGCTGAGGCAAAAGGATTTCTCAAGCCCAAGAGTTTGAGGTTGCTGTGAGCACTGGGGCAATATAGTGAGACTCTGTCCCCCAAAAGATGCCTATTCATTTCAGATAATCTAGAAAGTAAATTAAAATCACCCATATACTACATCCAACTGATATTGTATATACATACTTAAGTCTTTCTTATAGGTTTCTTTGTGATCTTGTAAAAGACCACAAAAGATCACTTTTTAATAGGATTTTATGTGTTTTTAAAAATATTACAATGTTTTTGCAATCTCAAGATACTCATCTACATCATTTTTAATGGCTGCATAGTTTTCCACGATATTGGTAATAAGGACTTTTAGGTTGCCGAAAATTTTTAATTCTTAACGATCAATGCTTTCAGAGCATTCTTAATTATTTCCTTAGGATAAAATGCTAGAAATGAAGCTGCTGGGTCAGAGGAAGTGCACATTTTAATGCCTTTTGATATGTCTCAAATTGCTCACCAAGAAAGTTACTCCAAATTATACTCTCTTTGGAGAATATTAGTTTTCCCACAGTTTCACTAGTGCTGGGAATTCTCATTTAAAAATATCCCAGTTAAAACAGTATTAATTTTATTCACATTTGTTTCATTATTCCTAAAGTTGACTTTTTAAGTACATTTGCTCACTCTTTGTGACAGAGGCATCTTGAAAATACTGAAGTCCAAGTTAGAGATGAGAAGTCAGAATAATAGTTCTTTCTCTAAATTCAATGCAGACACATACCCACATTAATAATGAAACCTGCAAGCTACCAAGAAGGAAGCGGTTGCCCCTGGGTCTGGAGACAGAATTACTCATCACTAACAAAGTTTTCTTAATAAGTTTTCATTCCTAGTTGATGCAAGGAAAACATGTTTTGGAAATGGATGTTGAAGAAAGCATTTGAGGGTGGCGCCTGTGGCTCAAAGAAGTAGGGTGCCGGCCCGCATGTCAGAGGTGGTGTGTTCAAACCCATCCCTGGCCAAAAACTGCAAAAAAAAAAAAAAAAAGAAAGAAAAGAAAGCATTTGATACTTGAGAAATGTCCTTGGGAAAATTAGCTGAGGTTCACTTGGATTTAAAAAATAAGAGGACTTGGTCACCAAAGCTCGTGTGGATTTGTGTGAGTGGGGTGGGGGTGCTTGGAACGGAAGAACGAGAAGTTCGAACTGAGCAGAAAGCCACCAAGCCTCCAATGGCTCAGGAGGGCATTTGAACTGAGCTTGCATTTTCCTGTGGATTCTGTTCCTGAAGAGGACAGACATCTTGGAGCGAGCAGGAAGAGATAAAGGAGCTACAGTGATGGCTCCCAAAACACCAGGGTTTCAGGAAGAAGGACGTAAGGGCTGAGTTAAAATAAGGGAAGCAATCTCTTGTACTTACCTGAAGAAACTATGGCAATGGTAGGCATTGTGGGCAGTGGGCAGGAGCGACAAGGAGAGCAGGGAAGGGGAGAAGTGGTGAGAATGCTTTCAGGGACACCTAAAGGAAAGCCTGGCCACCTGCTGGGGCTCACGTTGGTGAGAGTCAGCTCTACCGGGGCCTTGCTTATGTACCAGGCCCCCTCTCGACCTCAGTAACTCCTGCTGGCCTGGCAAACGCACAGAGAGCAGACATTGTGATTAATCCTAACTTTGCAGGTGAATAAACAGGCTCACAATAGTGAAGAGGAACTTTGTCATAAGGTCACATGGCTTTGAAATGATGGAAATTGAGATTCAAACGTGACTCTGTCTCACAACTCATTCATTGGCTTACTCTGCCTCAATGAACAATGCTCACAGACATTCAGGCTTCTTTATGTTGTAAGAACAGAAAACCCAACTGGCTTAACCACAACACTCAGCTGACCTGACATCTAGCATGCCTCTTCCAGGCTAAATTCTATCAAGAACTGGCTTGAGTGACTTCATTTTCTTCCTCAGAAACTCCTCATGCATCTTTATTGTTTAGACCAAGAAAGGAAACAGACCACAAACCCTCAATGGTCATTTGTTCCAAATGCCTAGTTTTAGGTCAGGTCCAGTGGCTGGTGCCTGTAATCCTAGCACTCTGGGAAGCTGAGGTGGGGGAATCATTTGAGCTTAGGAGTTAGCAACCAGGCTGAGCAAGAGTGAACCCTCCCCCACCTCATATCAAATAAAAAAAATTAGCAGGGTATAGAGGTCAGCACCTGTAATCCCAGCTTCTCTGGAGGCTGAGGCAAGAGCATTGCTTGAACCAGGAGTTAGAGGTTGCTGTGAGCTAGGCTGATGCCACAGCGCTCTAGCCTGTCTCCAAAAAAACCCCCCAAGTGCTCAGTTTTACAGATGAGGATACTGTTGTGGATGGCTGTATACTGATTTCTCCAAGGCCACTTACCAGCTGGTGGCAGAGCTGGGCTGAAATTCTGGGTCTCTTGACTAGGTCCAGTGGGTGTCTCTGTCCCACCACCCTCAGCAAGCCATTTTCTTTTGCCCGGCTTCCGAGCCCTGCTTCACTCCACTCCCTAACCCAACTTCCCACTATATCCTGGGCACTCACTGCTCATTGCTCCAGAGTATGATGGAGTGGAGTCGCTGGTGCTTCACTGTGGCTCCCTGGCCCCAAATGCCTCTTCTGGAGAGATTGGAAGGAAGAGTGACACCCAAGGACAAATCTAATCTCTGTGTAGGTGTTTGGGATAGATGCAAAAAGCCCTCACAAAAAATCCAAGCTGTCTCTCTAACCATGGGGAGCTCTTCACTTCTTTCTCAGTTCAGGAGGCAAGAAGAGCCCCCAATATAAGGATTGGGTTCTTCCCAGAATTCAAGACCTGGGACAACACTCACCTCCTTCCTGTTTCTCTCTGGGCTGGGGCTGTGACCCATCTGTAGCCTGGGCTAGGGGGAAGAAGGCACTGGGGGAGGAGGGAGCTGCCATGCTGAGCCTCCTTTATCACCAGCTTCCATCCCACTGAGTGGCAGGCAGCCTCTTTCTCTGCATTGGAAGTGGCAGATTCTTCTGCTCCAAGATGTGGGAATGGAGGGAGTTTAGAGGAAAGGTAGTGAGACTGGCTAGGCAGAGGCAAAGCTGGAGAATTTCCCACTCTGGTAGTGGCAAGGCCTATCAGAAAGAAGATACTTCCTTTGCTCCCTCAGGCCTTGGAATGAGAAGAAGGGGCCACAGGGAGATTCTGGATGACCAGTCCCTGGCAGGAGCTGGCTGTCCTGCCTTCCCTGCAATGGCCCAGGGAAGGGAAATGGCATTGCTCCAACCCTGCCTGCTCAGTTGTCCAAGAAGCAAAGCTTCACATGGTATGGGGTCTTAGGGTCTATTTGCAAGGTGAAGGATGGTACACCGGTCTGAGAAGGAGTGTGGTGTAGGGGTGTTAGCTGGCACAGGGCATCTGCTGCACAGCTCCCCTTTCTCTGGCCTTCTTGGATGTTTGCTGAGCACCTCGTAGGTTCCTAGGACTGAGGAAGGTACTTTAAAGACATGATTTTATTCAGGTCAGGTGAGGTGGCTCACGCCTATAATCCTAGGTCTTTGGGTAGCTGATGTGGGAGAATTCCCTGAGCTTCAGAATTTGAGACCAGCTTGAGCAAGAGTGAGACCCTATCTCTACAAAAAATAAAAAAGATTAGTCAGGTATGGTGGCACATGCCTATAGTCTCAGCTACTTGGGAGGCTGAGTCAGGAGGATTACTTGAGCCCAGTAATTGGAGGTTGCAGTGAGCTATGATGACACCACTGCATTCTAGCTAGAGTGACAGAGCTAGATCCTGTCTCCAAAAAAAAAAAAGGCAAAGAAAAAGAAAAAATTCAAGCAACTCAGCCATTTTTGCAAAGTAGTCATCACTCCCATTTTAGAGGTGAAGAATATAAGGTTCAGAGAGATTCAGGCGCAGCAAAGACCACATGAATTGAATTCTTTCTTTTCATTAAAATTTTTTTTATTAAAAAGTGGCATGGGGCAGCACCTGTGGCTCAAAGGAGTAGGCCACCGGCCCCATATGCCAGAGGTGGCATTTTCAAACCCAGCTCTGGCCAAAAACTGCAAAAAAAAAAAGTGGCATGAACTTTTTACATAGAACAAAAGTCTTGAGAGGGTGAAATTAAATAAAACCAGTAAAACAGAAATAGAGTGCTTCAAATGAATCCCATCACCTCGTGATACTCTTTACAGTCTTTACACCAACACCAGATATTAGAACAGTAAATCCTAAGGAAAGAGCAACAGTCCAGGTCTCGGCTCTGCATAGAAGTAACTGTTTAAATTAAGCCAGCAGCACTGGTTCCTTTTGTAGAAACTCCTGAAGCACTATGGACCCTCTAGCAGGGTGCTCAATCATGGTAGAGCAACTCTCTGTCTTAGTGCAGAGGTTCTCACCTTCCGAATGCCGTGACCCTTTAATACAGTTCCTGTGGGTCACGACCCACAGGTTTAGAACCACTGCTCTAGTGCCACGCCCAGTGAATGGCATGAAGGCAAACAAAGCATTGCCTAGGACTCTGCAATGCCACCCTTGCAGGCTTACAAAACAGTAGCTAAAAGTTCGTCACATTGCCAGCAATGGAATGTGTCACAACAGCTGATGTCAAAAGAGTTAAGCTAATATTACTCATTAAAGTACATCTGAAATAGAAAAAATCTTTATGCCATTTGTAAACAAAATTGCTCTTGATTTTGCCTTTTTGTTTTTGCAGTTTTCTTTTTGGCTGGGGCCCGGTTTGAACCCGCCACCTCCGGTATATGGGGCTGGCGCCCTACTCCTTCGACCACAGGCACCGCCCTGATTTTGCTTTTTTAAATGATCTGCATCACACTGTAACAGTTTCTCTCTCTCTCTTTTTCTTTTAATTATTAATAGAACCGTGGTTCCTTAACTTGGAAGAGCCCTTTTTTTCTCAAAACTACCTCTGCAAGATATAATCTTGACTTCCCAGGAAAATGAAAGATAATTTATAATTTCCCCGATCACCTATGTAACTCCCTAAATAAATAAAAATTATAGGCAGCTGCTCCTTGAGATTACATATTATGGTGTTGATGACGCAGTTCTTCAGATGTTAAACATTTTAGTTTGACAGATTAAACAACTGAAACATTCTAGAAATTTCAGGAAAAACACATATTAGTTGCATAAACATCTGTGTCAGGGTTTGGGAGGGAAAGGGGCATCAGCTCAGGGTTGTAAATAAGAAGCTCATAGACTTTTTTCATCCATGAGTTTGTTTTAAATAAGATGTTCTCCTCATTCTAACCTCTTGCCATCTCCAGTGCCCAAATTTCAAGGAACAGATCAGGATGTGACTGCCTCCTTTAGTCCTATCAGTGTAGGAAACTGAGACAGAAGCTGATTTCTTCCCTTATGTTAACCATCTTCAACTGCAAATCTTCCCATTCTTTACTCCATTTGGAACCTTTTAAAGCGTGTGATCATTCATTCCTCATCTGAATCCAGAAGGGCTGGTAGTGTTACATCCGTCACTGAAGAAGGAACTTTCCCTTCTACCCATTTCAAATCATCTCCTTGTGCTTTGTTTACTATCTCCATTAGGTTCTTATTTCGTACTTCTCATGCTCATTCCTTCATTGTTGCTGGTAGTGTAGTGGTTGGGGGTGGGGGAGACATCCTTTCATTTTTTTATTTTTTTGTAGAGACAGAATCTTACTTTATTACCCTCAGTAGATTGCCGTGGCATCACACAGCTCACAGCAACCTCCAACTCCTGGGCTCAGGTGATTCTCTTGCCTCAGCCTCCCGAGTAGCTGAGACTACAGGTGCCCACCATAGCACCCAGCTATTTTTTTGTTGCAATTTGGCCGGGGCTGGGGCCGGGTTTGAACCCGCCACTCTCGTCATATGGGGCTGGCACCCTACCCACTGAGTCACAGGTGCCACCCAACATCCTTTAATTTTTTTAAAAATAAAATGACACACCTCTCGGCTCACACACTGGGGACTTCACCCATTAGCTTTCTACTAATTATACAGGCAAGCAGTGCTCATTCTCAGAGCAGGTGTTTGAAAAAAAATAGAGGAAAGAAAGAGAGAAAGAAAGGAGAAAGAGAAGGAGAATAAAAAAAAGAAAGAACATAGAGGAAATAGAGAAAGAAAGAAGGAGAAGGGGAGAGGAAAGGAGAGGAGAGGAGAGGGAGGGGAGAGGCGGGGAGGGGAGGAGACCATAGGTTGAATTCTGTCCCCTGCAGTGCTCACTAGTTCACTTCTTCCACTCCGGCTTTTCTCCCCAGGTTCCTTCCCTACTGCCTGGATATATCTTCCCCAGCATCTGACCCCCATCCCACCTTCTATCCTGCCCAAGAATTCCTCTTAGGAATGCCCATAGCCAGGACACTGAGCCATTTAGAAAAATGCAGTCCCAGGCGCTGTGTGGTGTCAGTAGTCAAGGTGCCTGCAAAGGACAGGCAAAGTCACAAGACCCCAGCAGTTCCTGTCCTCTCTCTGGGCCTTGCTTGTGGAAGGCTGTACAGGACCTATGTTCTAGGACCAGGGAACTAGAGCTGAGGGACATGCCAGGATTCTTTATTTCCACTGCTAAGAAGGGAACATCATCTACTATGAACCCTGGGGGAGACAGAACACATAACACATTCTCTAGTTGGGCCTGGGCCCCTCCTCCAAGCTGCCTGGTGATATAACAGTGTCACAGGGCTCAGGGACCATGCCATCCCACGCCCGAGAGGTGAACAGCTGCTTGGCATTTCAGATTTCCTATGATGCTCCAGTGCCCCCATAAAAGGAAATTTCATAGCCTAGAACTGTCCTGAGCAGCCTGTCTGGGACAGCTTAAACTTCTCTGAGCCTGGGGCAACAGATAATTTCATGATTCTCACCGAAGAGAGTTTGGCAAGTGCAGACGTCCCCAGAGCAGAGCTTCCCTGGGGAAGTACGTAGCACAGCCTCCATCAAAGGAGGCAGCTGAACACCAGAAACGACGGGTACAGGAAGGAGGGTCCCCGATTCAACACAAATGCATCTCGCTTGGAGCTGCTATAGTTCCTGGGCTTGGTCTCTTGAGGCCCCTTCGTACCTGGGCTGCAAAGACTTTCAGGGACTTTTGGTGCTGTGTGTGTGGGCTGGCCATCTTCCACTCTGGCTTCAATTGTTTCTTCATTGATTGTTTGCTAATTCATTCAACAAACTTTTTATTTATTTGTTTAAGGACTTACCTTATACAAAGCCTGGACTAGGTTCTAGGAACACAGTGTTGAATAAGATTCAGTCTTTAGTCTCAAAGAGTTTGTAGACTAATAAGGGAGAAAGAGATTAAACAGCTACTTGAAACTTGAGGCAGAACTTTAAAAATTGAAAACAAACATATGTAGTGAAACACCAGCAAAGTGCCCAACAGTGAAGAGAAAGGAACAGTTGATTTCTTTGGGTCTGAGCAAAATTTCCCCAGGAAGATGCCACTGAAATGTGTTTCAATATACTTCAATTGATAGAGAAGAGGGGCTGTGGGGTGGGTAGTGGGAGGAAGAGAACTTTTCAGGCTGTCAAGACCCATAGGAGCAAATATACCAATACTGAAAACGTGAGCTGTATGAAACTGCCATTTTTTGTAGATTAAAAAGAAAAAGATCATAGATGGACAATTTCAATGTAATACACAACTGTCTTAAGATCTGCTTGAATTAGGAATGCCTTCCTTCTCAGAGCTGGAATATAATTAATTTTAATCACAAGAAAGAAATTTCAGGAAACCTATAGACAACCGTCCAGAATCTTCCTGTCTCTGAGTGTGATCCCCTGGCGTCTGCGCCTGACTGCAGGGGGCAACTTCAGAAATCACAGGAAGTACTCAAGCCTATAGGAGAGGCCAATTCCCTTGCTCTTTGGTGCAGACAACACAGCACTATTTGCAACCACATTTCTGCCAGCAGCAGCCAGGCAGCTCTTCCAGTGTAGAGATGTTTTGACCCTCTTTATTATTGTCCTTAGGGCAGAAAATGAGGAACACTAGTCACATACAACTATAACATTGTCCCCTTGTTGAGCTTTCCTATTTTTAATTAGAAATATTTTTAAATAATCAAGCTATCTTATAAAATAAGTAATGCGTATTGAGACAGAAATAATATTTTTGCATATCAGGCTGGGGAAAAAAGGCTTAAAAGCATCCAGCAGGAGTATAAATTACTACTTTCTCTATGGAGAGTAAATTTGGCAGCAACTATCAAAATTACAATGCAGTTCTACATCCTCTTACCTTCTCTTCCTGAACAGTTCAGTCCTAAAGACATGAGGTAGGGAAAGAGAAGACAATTACAAATTCATGAAGTGAAAACATCAGAACAAACAGAATGAGCCCTGCAATGCCAGACCGGACTGGAGGCACTAGTGCGGACTCACGGTTTTCAATACACAGGCAGTCCCTGAGTTATGAATGACCCAACTTACTGGTGTTCCATACAAATGGGCTTCAAAGGATACCCATAAGGATAATTTATAATTAAATAATTAAATTAATAATTCAGGAACTTGGCCAGGTGCACCTGTAATCCTAGCACATTGGGAGGCCGATGTACATGTATCTTTCAGGAGTCCGAGACTAGCCTGAGCAAGAGCAAGACCCAGTCTCTAAAAAACACCAGGGCATGGTGGCAGGCACCTGTAGTCCAAGCTACGTGGGAGGCTGAGGCAGGAGGATTGCTTTAACCCTGGAGTTTGAGGTTGCTGTGAGCTAAGCTGAGCCTATGGCACTCTAGCCTGGGCAACAGAGTGAGACTCTGTCTCAAAAAAAAACAAAAGTCAGGAACTAGTTTCTTCCATGTGTGTAAACAAACCTGCATGGTGTAAGCAATTTGTTGGTGCAGCATCTTTACACTAGCAGCTAGTCTCTTTTTTATACGATTGCTTATGCACAATGTCACTTGTGTCTTAACTTTTTAATTCAATTTTATGAGTCCATGTTTATCCTTATGACTAGGCCTGCAAATCCAGATGAGCCTGAAGTGAAGAGACAGGTGATTACAAAAGAAACAAAAGTAGAAATAATTAAGTGTTCAGACAAAGGCCAGCGTCATCATTCACTGGGAAAGCATTAGGCTCCTGTCGTCCAACTATCAGAACAATTATAAAGCATAAGGGAGAATGACGGAGCACAGGAAAGGCAGTTCTCCAGTGAAAGCATCGCGCATACCAGGCAGTGTGGCAGATTGGTCATTGACATGGACAGGTTATTATTGATTTTGTTAGAAGATCAAAATAGGCATAAAATTCCTACTAGCTTAGCTTTGATGTCACATTAGGTGAGGGTTAACCTTTAATATTCTTTTTTAAAGTTTCTCCTATCTAAACTTTTTGCATGAACTTGTTTTTATATTCTCTTTGAATAAAAGAGAACTCAATAGTTTTTGCATCTTATTATTATAATACAGGGGTCAGAAAGACTGTCCACCTCTATGGTGAGGAGAAGAAAGAGGGAAAGGACAGAGAAATGACCACAGAACTTTGACTTAGAAGAGGGGATGCAGGGAGCACGTTGCAGAGGGCTAGGGAGCATGAGACCTGGAGCCATGGCAGGACCCCTAGAAATATTCATCACACTTGTTCAGGAGGCAGGACCAAAGCCTGTTTCAGGGAATTGCTTCTGCGGTGAAACAGAAATGACAGACCTCCCAGGGGAATATGTAAAGGAACTTGAGGAGAGCCCACTTGCAGGGGCAGAACAGTATTCAGGCTCATCACATTTCTCCCTAGGGCCTTGGGGGCTCAGTACTCAGGGCTCTGCTAGGTCTGATGCAGGCCTAGTTCTTACACTCCTGGAATGGAGATTCACTATATTCCTGGAAAACACAAGCGCTTAAGTCCTCATGGTCATCCCTGACACAGTAATCAACAAATGTGTCATTACAAATGGGCATAGGGCACTCACTACAGCCAAACTCTGTAGGAGGCGCTAGGAATACAGAAGGGAACAAGGTCCACAGTTCCCGGCTGGGGTCAGGGCCAGGTACCTTGAGGAAGTGGAGGCTGAGACTTTAAAATGTGTAGGTGTTAGCTAGGCAGGGAGGGTTCCAAATAAAAGGTACAGCGTGTCAGAAACTCTGAAATGGGAAGGGGAGGCGGCGGGAAGCCAGGGGAGCGGGATGGCTCCGGAGAAGCAGGCAGGGGCCCCAGGGTCATGATAAAGAATTGAGCTTCATGCAGGAGCGATGGGAAGCCACTGATGGATTCCAGCAGAGGAGGGAAGACATCGTTGTGTCTTCAAATGTTCTTGGTACTGTGCTGAAAACGGGAGGCGGAGTGGGCGCAGAGCGATGAGTTAGTACCACACGGTGAGCGCTCTCAGGTCCCAGGACCCCCGAGGAGTTTGCCACGAAGCAGGCCGTGACGCGGCAGGTCTGGTCTGCATTTCCAGCCACCTCCCAGGGTGTGCGGGGCTGCGGACCACAGACCACAGTGTGAGGAGCAAGGCTTGTCCAGCTGCACCGCCGAGATGGCCCGGACCGACGCGGGCGGGGCAGACCCAGGTGTCCTTGGCAGGCGCAGTCTCCACACGGAGGGCGAGGGAAGAGTGAGAAGGCGTGCAGGATGACTGGCAGCTCTGGGCAGCGTTCTCGGCGATGAAGACCGGGGAGCAGCTGAGGGGACTCTCGAGCCTCAGACCTGGGGTTATCAGTAGTTGGGGATGCCTGTGACACTCCCAGAGGGAGATGTCAAGCTGGGAGTTGAAAATAGAGTCCGGGAAAAAGAGCGGCTCCCCAGTCTCCGCTCCCACTGCCCTGCTCGGTCATGCAGCCTCGGCTCAGCCCGGGGACGTCCCCGTCCAGCCCCGCGGCAGCGCACCAGGCACCAGGACGCGGGGAGGAGACCGCCCGGTTTCCTCTGTGACCGAACAAAAGTCACTTTTTTTTTTCTGGGAAGAACTTAAACAAATGGATGTCCCATCTGCGTCTCGGATATTTGAGCCGGGCCACGGGCCCCTGGGCAGCCCGGAGCCGCTAGGCCGGGCTGGTCGGCCCGCGGGCGCCATCTGGTGTCGGCGAGGGGGCGGCGGGACCGGGGAGACCCCTGGGCCGAACTCCCAGCAGGGGCTGGGGTGGGGTGGTGACCGCGGAGCGTGCGACAAATAAGACTACTGTTTAGACTCTGGATTCGTTTCCTAGGGCTGCCCTAGCGTATTAGCACTGCCGGTAGCTTAAAGTCACAGAAACTTACTTTCTCACAGTTCTGAAGGCTCAAAGTCCGAAATCGAGGTGTCGCTGGGCTACGCTTCCTCTGAAGTCTCTAGGGGACACGCTTTCCTAGCGTCTTCTGTCTTCACTGGACATTCTTCCCTGTAAGGCTAGGCTCAAACTTCCTCCCCTGTACAAGGACAGCAGCCACTCTATTCAGTGTGATCTCATCTTGACTACATCTGCAAAGACCCTATTTTCAAATAAGATCACAGCCTGGTCGGGGATGGGTGGGTACGCCTTGAATGTATAGTTTTGACGGACACAATCGAACCCTTCACAAACTTCTTTGGTTCAACAAATGTTCCCTGAGCACCTGCAAAGGGCTAGGTGGTGCTTAGGGGCTGCTGGGGACAGGGAGCTGCTCTCTCCTTAAGGGTCTCAGAGCAGCTCTGCAATAGTGTTGTCACTGACCTGTGCCTCCCTAGCAGACTTTGACCCTTCAGCACCTAGCAGGATGGCTAGAGACTCTGTGTATCTACTTATTTATTTATTTTTGAGATAGAGTCTCAAGCTGTTGCCTTGTATAGAGTGCTATAGCATCATAGCTCACAGCAACCTCCAGCTCTTGGGCTCAACTAATCCTCTTGCCTCAGTTTTTCTATTTTTAGTAGAGACGGGGATCTCGCTTTTGCTCAGGCTGGTCTTGAACTTGTGAGCTCAAGCTATCCACTCACCTCGGCCTCCCAGAGTGGCTAGGATTGCAGGCGTGAGCCACTGTCTGGGGCTGAGACTCCATATATCATTGAACTAGTAAGGAAGAGCTGCAGAATGCTGAGGAGGGAGGTGACAATGGGATGGCTAGAACTTCAGAGAGCAAGGGATGTTTGACTGGGTCTTGAATCAATTGTATTTTGCCATGCAGAAGGGTGGGTTGGGGGCAGCACCTGTGGCTCAGTGGGTAGGGCGCTGGCCCCATATATCAAGGGTGGTGGGTTCCAACCCGGTCCCAGCCAAATTGCAACAAAAAAAGGCATTGTGGCGCGCAATGTAGTCCCAGCTACTCAGGAAGCAGAGGCAAAAGAATCGCCAAAGTCCAGGAGCTGGAGGTTGCTGTGAGTTGTGACGCTACAGCACTCTACTGAGGGCGATAAGGCGAGACTCTGTCTCAAAAAAAAAAAAAAAAGAGAAAGAGAAGGGTGGGCTGGGAGATAGGCCTTCTAGGCAAAGTTAGCAGTGTAAGCAATGCCTGGGAGTTAGGTGTGGCTGGAAAGAAGGGTGTGGGAGTAGGGATGCTGTCAAACAGCCCAGACCTGGAGGTATTGAGGGCATTCTCATGACTTCGAATGTCATGAGGTGGGCACCATAGAAAGCTTTAAAGCATGCTTTAGGTGTTGTAATTACCAGGGGATGGAGACAGTGCAACATAGACCCATGAAACAGAGGTCCACAGAGGGCCCCATCTACTAGATAAAAATTACTAGGATATACAGTCATAGAATGCCCCCTTTCATTCGCAGAACCTAGTCCAATGTAAAACCATATTGCCTTGAAACTTTCAAAACACTTCACACAAGCCTAATTTCTCCGATGAGACTTTCTTGTTGAGACATGCAATCTCCCTCATGGCTACAAGTATCGAGAAGCCTTTTCTGGGTGCCTCTAGGTGTAGTCTTTGTCCATGGACATGGACATAGTTAAGGAAGATTCTTTTAATTCCTAGTTCTGAATGTTGTTAATAATTAATGTGCTTAATTTTATCAAATACCTTTTATGCATCTATTAAGATAACCATGTTTTTCCTTAATATGTTAGTAAAATCTAACATTTTCCATATTAGTTGACTTTACTGCTATCAAACCATTCTTATATACTGGGTCTGACAATTAACTTCAAGAACTCATCCTAGAAAAAGTGTATGTACCTCATTGCTAGGTATCACTATGTCACCTTCTAAGTACTCACCTTGGGGAGCTATGAACCAATGCCAGCACCTAGTCTACCCTTTAAAGCAATTCTGAAACTCTTTCTGGAATGGCCATCAGAGCTTTTGTTATGTTACCCTTGATGTCCTGAATGTCATCAAAATGTCTTCCTTTCGTCTGTAGCTCAGCGACTAGGGCACCAGCCACATACACTGGAGCTGACAGGTTCAAATCCAGCCCGGGCCTGCCAAACAACAATGATACCTACAACCAAAAAGTAGCTGGGCATTGTGGTGGGCACCTGTAGCCCTAGTTACGTGGGAGGCTGAGGCAAGAGAATTGCTTAAAGCCCAAGAGTTTGAGGTTGCTGTGAGTTGTGACGCCACGGCAGCCTACTGAGGGCAACATAGTGAGATTCTGTCTCAAAAAAAAAAAAAAAGTCTTCCTCTCTCTTTGGGAAAAGAAAAAGTCATTAGAGACCAAATCAGGTCAGTAGGGAGGGTGTTCCAATATAGTTATTTGTTTACTGGCTAAAAATTCCCTCATAGATAGTGCCATGTGAGCTGGTGCATTGTTGTGATGCAGGAGCCAAGATTTTTCAGTTAAGATTTTCCTGTTTCTCTATCAATGTTTACTTGGTCTGCTCTGCTTCTCACAGTCAGACAATGATTTCAACACACAATTTAATGAATTTTTACAATGTTTTTGTCAGTTGAGCTCTTTATTGGCTGACATGACCTCTTTTGATCAGTGACTCTTTCTCTCCCCTCAGAAAAACATTTAATCCAATCGTATACTACTGTTTTCTTCATGGCATTATCCCAATAAACTTGGACTAACATGTCCCTGATTTCACTTCCACTCTGGCCAAATTTACCAAGAAATTTACAAACATTTGTTCGTGCCTCTAATTTAAGCTCTGACATTCTCACAGCCACACACACAAAAATATGCAACAATAAATAACGAATGTCACACAGTGAGACACCCTCACATGTCAATACGAACACAACTGTGAGACACTGATATTCCAAGGTTATGAAATCTTACTGAGTCGTTTGTCCAGTGCTGCCAACATAAGTGCACTGTGGCAAGTTCCTGAAGAGATCTCATATATATTTTTGTTTTTTTTTTTTCTTCTTCCTCACATTAGGTGGAACCATTCTTATATTTTTGCTAAAACCTATTTGACTACAGTAACAGTGTTCACACCTATGTGTGCTTTTTTCTGTTTTTTTTTTATATCAGAGAACTCAGAAGAAATGTATTTTAAAATACACTGCTGTATTTTATTTATGTATCTACAGTCATAAGTGAAAATGTTCTATAATTTTCATTTCTTCTCCTTGTTTGGTATCAGAGTTATATCAACCTTATTGAAAGAAATAGGTAGCTTCAAGCAGGTGCTGTGGCTCATGCTTATAATCCTAGCATTCTGGGAGGCAGAAGTGGGTGGATCATTTCAACTCAGAAGTTCAAGACCAGCCTGAGAAAGAGTGAGACCCCTGTCTCTAAAAATAGCCAGGTGTTGTGGTGGGTGCCTTTAGTCCCAGCTGCTCAGTAGGCTGAGGCAAGAGAATCCCTTGAGCCCAAGAATGTGAGGTTGCTGTGAGCTCTGATGCCATGGCACTCTACCGAGGATGACAAAGTGAAACTCTGTCTAAAAAAAAAAAAATAGCTTCCCTCTTTTTGATTTTCTGAAACAGTTTGTAGGATATAATTTATTGATTTAATAAAACTAGTCTATAAAACATTTGTGCCTGGTATCTTTTGATGGAGAGGCTTTTGGTTACAAATTTAATTTCTGGATGATTATTGATTTAGTGAAGTTTTTCATTTTATTGACTTCAACTTGACAATTTTTCTATAAAGTTATCTATTTTAATATATAATTTTCAAATATATATTTTTCAAAATGGTTCAAGGTATTGTTTTGTTTTTTTGATTGTTTTGATTTTTTGATCTGTAATTATGTCCCCTTTTATATTTCTAAATTTCTAAAATTGTTTACTTATGTGACGTTCTCTTTTTTCTTGATCAATCTCACCATAGGTTTGTCTGTGTCATTAGTTTTGTTTGTTTTAGTTAGGTTTGTTAACGTATCTTATCTATAGTAAAATTTGCCCTTTTTTAGATCTTAGTTTTGACACACTCATAACCACACTCATGGTTTTAACCACACTCGTGGTTACATAATGTAACCATCACTATGATCAAGATATGGAACTGTTCCATCAGTTCTCAAACTTCTTTTGTTCCCTTTTGTAGCCAACTCCTCCCCAACCCCAGCCCCTGGCAACTACTGATCAGTTTTCTGTATCTATGGTTTTGCTTTTTGCATATCATCATATATATAGATCATACTTTTTTTTTTTTGAGACAGAGTCTTGCTCTGTCACTGGAGCTAGAGTGCAGTGGCATGATCATAGCTCATTGCAGCCTCAAACTCCTGGGTTCAAACTTAAGTGATCCTCTTGCTCAGCCTCCCAGGTAGCTGGGACTACAGGCACCCACCACCACTATGCCCAACTAATTTTTCTATTTTTTGTAGAGCCAGTGTCTCCTTGTTGCTCAGGCTGGTCTCAAACTCCTGAGCTCAAGGGATCCTCCCTCCTGGGCTTCCCAGAGCTCTAGGGTTATAGATGTGAACCACTGAGTTTCTCCCAGTTTCTATGAGCCTGGGATTCAGAAGTGGTTTGGCTTGGGATCTTTCCTGAATCTGCAGTTGTCACCTGGGGCTACATTCCTCCAAAAGATCTGCTTCCAGGCTTACTCACCTGGTAGGCAGGTTGGTGCTGACTGGCAGGAGTCATCAATTTCTGCCTACTTGCTTGAGTGTCCATATTACATAGCAGCTTCCCCAGAGCAAGCAACTTAAGAATTACAAGGCAGAACTGTCACCGTCTTTTATGAAAGCCTTGGAAGCCACAGACCATCACTTTGCCAAATTCTATTGGTTAGAAGTGTGTCACTAAGTTCCACCCACAATTAAGGAGGGGAGTTAGACTCCACCTTCTGAAAAGAGGAGGAGGGTTAAAGAATTTGTGCGGACATTCTTCTTAGTAACATATCACAAGACTGAGAAGCAAGAATCCAATATACTCAATTTTGATATGAGAACAATTGATGACCTAGTTCATGATGGGGGGTGGGAGAATGAGGGAGTGGAGAGAGGGAGGAGGGAAGGGGGGTCACAGTGTTTGGCATACCTCTTGGAGGATGAACACATTTATAAGAGGGACTTTGCCTGACAAATGCAATTAGTGTAACCTGGTTCTTTGTACCCTCCATGAATCCCCAACAATCAAAAAAAAAAAAAAAAACAAAAAGAACAAGAATTTGTGTGGATATTTAAAACTACTCACTTATATTATTAAATCTATCCAGAGGTATGTATTTTCTTGTTGGGATGTTTCTTTATTATGTAATTTTCCTCTTCATCCCCTATTAATTTTTCTATCCATATACTATAGCTTATTTTATTTGGCTATGTTATGTGCTAACTTAGATTTTCATCCCTTTATTTTCAAAATGTCGTTGTGCTTTTGTTGTAGGTCTCTCTCACAAGTAACATTTTATTAGATTTGTATGACTTTGATCTGATCTGATAAATTCTGTCCTTTAATATGTGAGTTATGTTTGTCTTTTATATATTTATGAATACATACATTTGAGCTTATTTCTATCATCTCATTTTATATGATCTCTTTATTGTTCTTCCCTTTTATTTCTTCTTATCTTTTTTTTTTCCTTCTGAGATAGAGTCTTGCTCTGTTCCCCAGGCTGGAGTGCAGTGGCATGATCATAGCTCACTGCAGCCTCTAGCTCCTGGGCTCAAGCCATCTTCTTGCCTCAGTGCCCCAAGTAGCTGGGACTACAGGCATGTGCCACCACACCTGGCTAATTAAAAGAAAAAAAATTCTTTGAGAGATGGGGTCTCAGTATGTTGCATAGGCTAATCTCAAACTCCTCGTTTCGAGTGATCCTCCCACTTCAGTCTCCAGGGCTGGGATTATAAGCATGAGCCACCACACCTGGCTTCTTTCCTTCTTTTGGATTCTTGTTTATTTTTCTACTGGCTGGATGCCGTTAGAGTGTATTTCCATCCTTTTAGAGGTCAACATTAGGGCTTAGACATCAATACTCTCAAATATGGTGCTTTGACATGTCTTCCCCCTACTCCTGTCTCTCAATCTGTATCTCTCAAAGCACAGGGAGGCTGTTCTCTGAAGTTCCCTTATCCACCTAGAAACCAGACACCTAAACAGGAACTATTCCCTTCCATCCCTTCCTGAAATCTCATTATCTATCTAAACATCGAGTGAGACTCAGTCTCAAAAACAAAAATAAACGTCTCTATATCAGAAAATAAGACTGAGGAATGCAATCACACCTGGATGGACTTTTTCACAAGATAATATTTGCCTCTCGTGTGCATTCAAATTCCAAAGAGAGTCATTTACAAGTTAATTTCTATCTCCCAGGTCCATTTATTTCCCAAGAAAATAATTTATTCATACACTCCCCTTTTCTCTCTCCCCAATGAAGAGAATGTTTAAACATCAACCATTTAACCCTTTTGTATGACTCCTGTGCACTTGTGTGCCATAATACATTTGTTATACTTTTCTTTTGTTAACCTATCTTTTGTTGTAGGAATGTCAGCCATGACTCTTTATGGTAAGGAACAAAGAGACCTTCCCCTTTGTACCCCTACATTACCGACTTAAAAAGTAATTGAAGCTGGCTGGGCATGGTGGCTCATGCCTGTAACCCTAGCACTCTGGGAGGCCAAGGTGGGATGATTGCTTGAGCTCAGGAGTTTAAGACTAGTCTGAACAAGAGTGAGAGCTCATGTCTTCAAAAAAATAAAAAAATTAGCTGGATGTAAAATTAGGGGAAATTTGTGGCAGGAGCCTGTGGTCCCAGGTACTTGGGAGGCAAGCCAGGAGGATCACTTAAGCTCAGGAGTTAGAGGTTACTGTGGGCCACGAGATACCAAGCACACTAGCAGGGCCACAGAGAAAAACAAATCCCCAAAAGTTATTCATTATTTTCCTCCTTTCCCAAATCTTACAGACCTTTGCCTGACTGTCCTGAGATTTTTTAAAACTATAATTTTTATTTAAAATTTCTCATTTTATTGTCTTATAATCAAAGAATATAATATGAATAATAAGAATCTTTCAAAATTTATAGAGGCTTCCTTTATAGATTCCTTTAATGCATTGTTTTAAATATTGCATATCTCAAAAAGAATATGATTTCCCCCTAGGTGATGAGCAGTATACAAAGCAAATAGCGCAATTAATTACATTGCTCTGATCTTTCATACTCTGTGAACACTAGGTGTTTCCATAGAGTGTGGTAATGACTACCTCTTTGAAGAAAGTATAATTTCCATTTTATTTTTTCCAGAAGGAGTTTTTCTTCACTCCTCAGGAACTCAACTCCCTACATTGGCTTTGGTGGAGGTTGTGGGGCAGCACCCGCAGGTCTTTTTTTTTTTTTTTTTTTTTGAGACAGAGTCTCAAGCTGTCACCCTGGAGAGAGTGCCGTGGCATCACAGCTCACAGCAACCTCCAATTCCTGGGCTCAAGCGAGTCTCTTGCCTCCGCCTCCCAAGTAGCTGGGACTAC
>CAUYRH010066461.1:0-22279 GCA_963574655.1 Perodicticus potto | reverse complement strand
GCATCACAGCTCACAGCAACCTCCAATTCCTGGGCTCAAGTGAGTCTCCTGCCTCCGCCTCCCAAGTAGCTGGGACTACAGGCGCCCGCCACAACGCCCGGCCATTTTTTGGTTGCAGCCATCATTGTTGTTTGGCGGTCCTGGGCTGGATTCGAACCCGCCAGCTCGGGTGTACGTGGCTGGTGCCTTAGCCCGTTGAGCCACTGGCGCCGAGCCATAATTATAGTTTTTATGGAAATTATCCTTATAAAAAAACAGCTGGTATTTCTGGCAGAGTATCCACATTAATACTGGTGGAACATATTTTATCTATAGATGAATACTGTACAACAGAATAGCTAAATGAATCTTCTGAAATAAACAAGTTGATTATAATGAACTCTAGGATTAAAGGATTTTAGAAAAGCACAGTTTTCCTAGAAATAAAGTGAATCAAAATTCATGATAACAATTGTTCAAGATGAATCTTAGTATAATTTTGGTAAATCTGATACAACTCTGCAGTTGTACGTTTTAAAAGACACTGAACAATATAAATGTTTAAAAAGGAATTAGGTGTGGCAGCAAACACCTGTAGTCCTAGTTCTTGGGAGGCTTGTACTGCCAGATCTCTTGAGCCCAGGAGTTTAAGGCTGCCATGAGCTGTGATGCTGCCACTGCATGTGGCATAAGCAACAGGCTGGAAACCTGTCTCCAAACAGATAGACAGAAGGAAGGAGGAAGGAAGGAAATAAATAAATAAATAGTGGCTTATGTAGAAAATCTTCAAATCTGAGTAATATAATGGCTCTCCAAGGACATACTAAAGGTGAATAGCATAGATTCCTGAGTGCTGTTTGTGGCCTCATTTTATGCTCCCTTCACTAGTAGGACTGGGCAAGGAAGGGCCCTGTCCCTTATCATCATGGAAGGGCCAGTCTCACCCCACCCTGAAGAGTCTGTGCTGCCCTTGTTCAGACTTTTCGTAGTCACTTTCCTCTTTCAACCCTGTTCCCTCTCTGCTGCTCACTGAGTTTCTAGTCAAAATATTGAGTGAATGCTACAGCCTAGAGGACTGAGCATCCCTTTTACTTTTGTCTTCTTTCAAAGTCACGTCTTTTCCCATCCTGTTGGCATAGCATGAGTCGGAGACAAAGATTTGTGCACATAACACAGATGTAAGCACTAGGGTTCGCACATACATGATCATTTAAGACTTCGTATCTTAGAACTTGTGGATCAAACATTTTCCACTTTTGACCTGGTATTATTAGTAGCATTATGAATAGCAGAGAAAGGGTAAAAGATTTTAAAACTTTAAAATGATTTTATACCTCAGTGGTTAGGGCGCCGGCCACATGCTCTGGGGCTGGTGGGTTTGAACCCGGCCTAGGCCTGCTAAACAAACAAAAAATAGCCAGGCGTTGTGGCGGGCACCCGTAGTCCCAGCTACTAGGGAGGCTGAGGCAAGAGAATCGCTTGAGCCCAAGAGTTTGAGGTTGCTGTGAGCTGTAACACCACAGCACTCTACCAAGGGTGACAAAGTGAGAGTCTGTCTCAAGAAAAAAAAAATAAATAAACCTCAGCATTAATCACCTGCAACTGCAGAATCTCATCCTTTTATGTAGTTAACATTTTATAAGGCAGCTAGTGCTTGTACCGTGATAAATGATTACAGGAAAAACAGTATTCGTAAGTACAGAAAGGCAACAACATTTCATCTTTCATTTGGATATATGTTTGTAGGTCCCAGTTTTTACCTTTAGGATGTAACCACAAAATTTCTTCAGCTTGTTTCTAAGTTTGGACTAATTTTTCAAAATATATATGGGTTGGCATAGTAAATAAGCCATGTTAGTGGTGGAGAACATTTTTAGATTGCCAGAAGACTTGTCTTTTGACTGGGGGTGTGATTCTGATCCCCTTCATCTACTCCAAATTGGCGTCTTCTGTTTACGTAGTTTCTTTGTCGGCTCTACTGGTTGAGATGCTTTTTTTTCATTACTTCTTACTGTACCTCCGACTGAAATTGTTAGCAAATCAGTTTCTCCAAGCGTTGGTTTTCTAATCTCTGTGGTGGAGAGAGGTCTAATATCCACTCTCCTTGCTTTTCGTAGAGACAGGGTCTCACTCTTGCTCAGGCTGGTCTCAAACTCCGGAGCTCAAACAATCCACCTGCCTCGACATCCCAGAGTGCTAGGATTACTACAGTTTACTTTTTTTTCTAAGAGACAGAGTCTCACTTTATCGCCCTTGGTAGAGTACTGTGGCATCACAGCTCACAGCAACCTCCAACTCCTGGGCTTAGGTGATTCTCTTGCCTCAGCCTCCTAAGTAGCTGGGACTACAGTCACCCGCCACAACACCTGGCTATTTTTTGTTGCAGTTTGGCCGGGGCCGGGTTTGAACCTTCCCCCCTCAGTGTATGGGGCCAGCGCCCTACCCACTGCGCCACAGGTGCTGCCCTACTACAGTTTACTCTTAATGTTCCCTCTGAAGTGTTATTAATTTCCTTAGTAATACTGTAAGTTTAAATTTATTTACTGGTGTAGTACATGTAATAGAAATCCTATAAATTTAATACCTGATTTCAAAGATGTATAACCTAAAGGAAAAGCAAGATCATCAGTATGAGATAGTGGATCTTTGTTCATTGTGTAGGTTTTTTTTTTTTTTTTTTAAAAGATAGGAATATTTGGGGAAAACTTCAGAAGAAAATGCTCTTTGAGATTTGACTTAAAGATAAGTAAATTATCTGGATAGCAATTGGACATGAATATATAAGTTACTATTTGTTTTTAATGTAAGAATAATTGTATACAGCTTACATTTATGTCTTTATGAAACTGGCTAAAGAAGAATCAGTGGAAGTAGGTAGCCTTTACTATTAAAACTGTTTGAGGCCAGGTGTGGTGGCTTATGCCTATAATCCTAGCACTCTGGGAGGCTGAGGTGGGTGGATCGCCGATCACCTGAGCTCAGTGGTTCAAGACCAGCCTGAGCTTGAGTGACCCTGTCTCAAAAAAAAAAAAAAAAGTTGGGTGTTGTAGTCCCAGCTACTCGGACTCACCTCGGCTGAGGTGAGAGGATCACTTGAGCCCAGGAGTTTGAGGTTGTTTTGAGCTATGACGCCATGGCCCTCTACCCAGAATGCAAAGGGAGACTTTGTCTAAAAAAAAGCACACAAAAAACCCCCAACTGTTTGACACAAAATAACCAGAATATAGACTTAAGTGGGGAAAAAAAGTTCATGGAATATTGTGTTCCCATTTTTATAAATGTGTATTATACATTAATACATTTATGTTTTTATATCAGAAAACATTTAGGAAAATATACACTAAAATGTGAATGTGTCTGCCTTTTAGCAATGTCTCATAATTTATATACACAATTTGTTCTTAAAAGCTGCATCTCACAATAAAAAAGAAAGGTCCGCAAAGGAATAGGGGAGAGGAGGAGAGGGGTGGTTTTACACACATAGGTAGCATGAGCAAAGGCCTAGAGTGCTCCAGGAGGAGAAATAGAAACTAGAAATAAAGTAGAAAGAGAAGGCTGGAGAGATTTGAGTCCGCATTTTACTTTCTGCCCATTCTCTGCATAAATATAGTATGTCCCTGAGTTACAAACAGCTAGCTTATATACCAGTCACACTTACGAATGGAGGCTATTACAGGTAATTGGTAAATGTACCTGTTTCAACTTACATACAAATTCAACTTACGCACAAATCTACAGAACCTATCTCATTTGTAACTCAGCTACTGTCTGTGTTTTTATGGCTTTTTGTGTGAGAAATGTGAAGAGTTGGTACTCAAGTTTTTCTAGTGAGACTCTGCCAGTGAGACTAAGGCCAAAGCCTGGGTCACTAGCACATGACTGTCCATTTAATACAATATTTATGCAGTTGTGTCTCTCTCCCTCCCAGCTACCTCTTATCTTCCCCACAGATTACTGTCTTAAGAAGAGTCTTGTCCAACCAGCAAAATGTATCGCTTTTCCTATGCTGCTGCTGACTAGTGAAAAGAGATAAATAGAAAATGGGCTTTCAATTCTCTATCTTCAGCACTAGTTGGCCAAATGTGCCTCTTGTTGGTATTTGCAAATCTTATTTGTTTTGATGACCTTCTCACTGCCTATGATACAAAAGGAAAAAGAATCCTTTAGTATATAAAGAGATTTTGTTCCTGCTGCGGTGACACTTGTCTAATAACATATGATAATAATTTAGTATTAACATAACAGTCCACTTAAAACAGACCTGCTTTGTGCTAACATTTCTCTTGGGCTTCATTTTTGTCTTCCTACTATGCAGTGTTTCAGCCAGAATGCCTCAGGACTTTGGTGTGTTTTTTTTCCAAGATAACATATGCCTTGAAATCATAAAAAGAAGTTGTGCTAAAAATGTCATTAGCTGTAAAGGATTATGAGATACAACACATTTTGTCATCATTTGATTATCATTACATTTTAATACATTTAAATGGTGTTGTATATCCTTTGAGAGCAATAGCAGTTTGAAATGGCATCAGTGAAATGAAACCATTTTCTTTTTGTCTCCTCGACTAGGTTTCGGCATTAAAAACAATGGCCACTCAGGGAGGCCCCAAATATACTCTCTCACAGCAGCCTTGGGCACAACCAGGTATTCTGATTTTACTATTTTGGATTTCTTTTTTAGGATGCTATTAATTTGTATTCATACGGTCCTTGCTGTGACAGATTAGCGTGGGTTTCCAACTCACTCTGGAGTGGTACTATCTGAGATTATGCGAGATTCAGTTTGGAGCTGACAGGTCTTAATTGGCCAACATTACTTCCTTTTTAACAAGCATTCCACGGAAGGAAGAATTTTAAGATATTACCTAGTTAAAAATAAAATACGGCTTAGATAGAAACGCTTTGAGTCTGCTAATTTCTGTATACCTGCTATTCATTGTGTTCAAGCTTTGATGAAAATCCTACTTGATAGGACGAAATTGTGAAGAGTACACCTATTTTTAATTATATGAAGCATTGTTGGGCTATTATTTTGTTCTACTTTTTCTTCAAGTTACATCATCTGTTGACATTTTAGAGTACTTGGAAAAAATATTGTAAAAATTGAGATTTGAGAGTTGGCAGGCAATATTATTATCTGATTGGCAGATGTATTTGAGATATTCCCAATCTTATTCTTTATTAAATGTAAATTTTTTTGTGCTAGAGGTTTTGTTTTTTTTTTTTTTGTCTTTAGCTTTAGAAATTAGACATTTAAAATCAGAACTAACTTTGTGGGTTGTTTTTGGCATGTTTTGTGGCATTTTAAGTTACCATAAAAGCAGAATAAATCATTTTATTAAATTGGTATTTCTGACCATCCCCTGGGCGGTATTGTGATAGAGATCCTTTGAAACTAAAAAGGGCAAAATGGTGCAAGAAGCAATGTTTAATTATGGGTAAGTTGTGTCCAAGTTGGAAGACTTTTCACTTACAACAAAAAAGACTAAAAAATGATTCTAGCTTTACATGCATGAAAAATTGGCTGTCTGCAGGCACCTAATCTGGAGTCGACTTTTTAATATGATTGATTTTCCATATTGAAAGAATGTCACATCTGAGGTGTTCATTTCCTTTGGGAAAAAGGATTGGACCATTCTAAGCCTCCAAAATGTTCATTTGTTATTAATGCCTCAGGTTAATGTGAAGTTGAACTGAGAAATTAAAAGAGTAGCTATGTGTCTCTTAGGAGAGAATTATCAGTTGTCTTTGAAAGGAAGACAGGATTTTATGTCAGAGGTTCCTCTTGTGAACCTTGATGATGTCAATGTAGGGTTGAATTGATTGGATCACAGATAAACTTTGTGACTTGCTTTTAGGCCCTTTGTTTATGGTGATGGAGACAGGGAATACTTTACTTCCTTATTTTAAACATTTGTGTTGGAAGTCTTCAACATTTCATCAAAAGAGCACACTTGATGGAGTATTACATTCTGTCAAAAGACAGAAAATCAGATTCTTTAACTGACAGTACTGGAAATTCTAATCATAGTCTCTTATAGTGTTAACTACCTGTCCTGATTTCTTATAGTCAAGAAGCAGACTTTTCAGTTCATTAACTTAGAGATGCTCTCGAAAGAATTCTGATTGTTTTAGGATTAATTGGAGCCTCTGGCTCAAGGTTCCCGTTGTACTTACAGGGCTTACTTAGAATTGGGAACCAATTTTTATTTTGAACGTTTATGTAAATGAAACTCTTGGGTGCAATAAATCTTTCTTAAAATAGGTAGAAACTGGCAAAAGGCATAGGCATATTTAGTATATCTAAGCCAAGGCGCTTGATGCATAATTAATGTATTGTTCTTTTCCCTTTGGTTATATCCTTTCTCTCAGAATTGAAGCTGTCATTTTCTCAAGTGTAACCCTAATAAAATTCACAGTGTTAGGTGTATTTGCTCTTAAGCACTACTAGAATTGTCATTAGTAAAGCAGGAGTAGATAAAAGGAAACTGACAAAAGGACAGATTGAAATAGGGCTTGCTGTTTTGTCATTTAGTCCATTTCCTTTTTAGGTGAGAAGATCTTAGTGAACACAGCAATGACAGTTCAGTTTATCTTTTACACAGTAGTTGTATCTTCTATCCCATTTTGCCACAGTGGAGGTGTGAATTTGGTTTTTCTTGATCTATAATATTTAAAGCACATGGGTAAATGTCAAAGAGAGATTTATGGGCCTCTTGGGGGTAGGAACATGGGAGGCAATCTAGGAACTGTTGGGCCCCTCTGCCCTGGAAGCCCAGGGTTACTGGTTCATGCTACTTGGCCAGGTTCTCAGGGATCATTTTAGGATAAACTCAGAGGAGAGTGAGTCATAAACTAGGATGCCCATTTATTAATTTAACTCTGAGAATATACCCTTTTTAGGAATTAGAGGCCACATTATTCATTAGCCTGCACCCCTACTTTCTGGTTATCAAGGGCTCTGAAAACAGATTTAGTGATCCCTGCTAAAGTGTGTTAGTGATAAAAGAACTAGAGCCCATGGGAGTAAATGTCTTTTTTTTTTTTTTTTGAGACAGAGCCTCAAGCTGTTGCTCTGGGTAGAGTGCTGTGGCATCACAGCTCACAGCAACCTCCAATTCCTGGGCTCAAGCGAGTCTCCAGCCTCTGCCTCCCAAGTAGCTGGGACTACAGGCGCCCGCCACAACGCCCGGCCATTTTTTGGTTGCAGCCGTCATTGTTGTTTGGCGGGCCCGGGCTGGATTCGAACCCGCCAGCTCAGGTGTACATGGCTGGCGTCTTAGCCATTTGAGCCACAGGTGCCGAGCCGGGAGTAAATGTCTTAAAGGAGCTTTCATCTGTTTATGACAAATAAGCAATTCCTGGATTTATGTGTTCTTTCTTCTTGAGAGCATTGGCACTTTCTTATCCTGCTTTACTGCAATGCAACTCTCCTCAATTAAAAAAAAAGTACCTTTACATGGTATAAAATTTGAACTGTGAAAAGGTATAAAATGAAAAAAAAATTCTATTTTCCACCTCCAGACTAGTCTCACAAGGTAAGCATTATCGTAGTTTTTCCCCCAAAATTGTTGATGTATATACTAGCATATGTGGATTTAAAAAAAAAATTGTTATCCAAATGAGAGTGTACTATTCCTCTTGCTTTTTTTTTTTTTTAACTTCTTATGTATATAGTAACCTTTCTGTACTAGCACATGCCATTCTGTTTATTAGATACATAGAATGTATCATCAAAGCATGATTTACTTTGTAATTCTGTTAATGGATATTTGAATTATTTTCAGTTTTTTTTTCCCTCACATACTCTTCAATAAATGTTTCTATACACATCTTGATATTGTTATAAGTGTACCTATCAGGTAAATTTCTAGCAGTAGAAATGTTAGAGGAAAGAATATGTGTATTTTTAGTTTTGCTAGATATTGCCTAGTATTCCTCCAAAGAGGTTGGGCTGTTTTATAATCCCATCAGCAGTGGTAAGAAAGATGCCTGTTTCCCCACAATCTTGTCAAACATTGGATATTCATAATCTTAGTAACTTTTGTCAATCTGTAAATATCTCACTGCTTTAAATTTGCATTTCTGTAATTATGAGTGAGGTTGAGCATCTTTGAAGTTATTAATATTTATTTATTTATTTATTTTTGAGATGGAGTCTCACTATGTTGCCCTCGGTAGAGTGCAGTGGCGTCACAGCTCATAGCAACCTGAAACTCTTGGGTTTAAGTGATTCTCTTGTGTCAGCCTCCCAAGTAGCTAGGACTACAGGTGTCCACCACAACACCTGGCTATTTTGTTGTTGTTGTTGTTCTAGTTGTCATTGTTGTTTAGCAGGCCTGGGCTGGGTTTGAACCTGCCAGCTCCGGTGTATGTGGCCGGTGCCCTAGCCACTGAGCTCCGGGTGCCAAGCCTAATCATCTTTTTCTTTTTCTTTCTTTCTTTCTTTCTTTTTTTTTTTTTTAGAGACAGAGTCTCACTTTATTGCCCTTGGTAGAGTGCTGTGCTGTCATAGCTCACAGCAACCTCCAACTCCTGGGCTTAGGCGATTCTCTTGCCTCAGCTTCCCAATAATCATCTTTTTCTTTGTAGCTTTCCAGGTAATTTCTCCTTTTAAATGCCTCATATAGTTTACTACCCTCGTCCCCATAGCTTCTTCAGGCAATACATGGACTTATAGTTATTTTGGTACAGTTTCTGAAATTGTATTCCCTTAGTGATGATACAGTATAAGAATATAACAAATGAATATTTAGTTCCCCTCATGTATGTGTAGATATTTCCTGAATGATCTAAGCAAGATGGTTAGCGAGCATCCCTTACTGTGAGTCAGTTCTGCAAATGAATAAGCTCATTCGTTATGAAGTAATTCTTAACAAGTATCTCTCTGAAAATGATTTTTTATTTTTAACCTTATTCTCTTGTCGCCACACTCCAAAGGCACATATTATAGCCTCTATGAAGGTCATTAAACATATTGGGGGAATTTTTTATTTTTTGCTGCCTTGCCCCAGGGATCAGAATTTTGTATATAGTAGATATTTTAATAATTATTTATAGGGCTTGTGATTAAACTTGATAAATTAACTAGAAAAATGAAAGAAATTCTTTGGGGAAATAAAGAATTTTTTAGTTCCTCTTCCCTATTCCCCTCTGAATTAAAATGGAAATGTTTCTTCTCCTTTTCTTTGTGATACTAACGAGGTTAATTTCTTTCTAGCAAAGGTTAGTGACCTTGTAGCAACTGCCTATAAGACAATAAAAGCAAAGCTGCCTGTGACATTGAGAAGTATGTCTTTGTACCTATCCAATAAAGATACTGAGTTCATCTTGTTTAAACCTGTTAGAGTGAGTATCATGATAATTTCTTTGAATTCTAGCCAGTGACTTCCGAGTGTCTTGCCTCATCTACCATTTTCTTCTTCCTGAAAACACTTAGAAATGTTGATATATTATTCTAGTGAAGTTAATAACTGCTATGATTCTTGAAAGGTTTACAAAGCTGCATCTGTTTATTTTTTTTTTCACTTTGAATTTGTCTTAAGACTTTTTTGTTACCCCTGAAAGTAGAAATTATTAAATAAACAAACAAGTAAAAATCAGACCCTTACATTGCATGTGTCCCTATACTCAAGAGAGCAACATTTCAGGAATTATGCCCCATTTTACTGGTGAGAAGTGGAAATAAATGGCTTGTAGTGGCCACCACTGCAAAATTTGTCAGAGCAAATTTTGGACTTAATAACTTCCAGTTCTTTGTTGGGCATTTTATAATTTGGAGAACATTATTATCTTTTGTGTAAGAAATTGCTGTTGAAGATTCTTATTATTCTTTAGGGGGACAGGGCTTGCTAGAGTTAGTTTTTCCAGGAAAAGTATTATCTGATCAGTCTCAGTTGGATCGTACCAGCATGCAAAATATTAAGTGCAAATTATACACATCTTTTGTAATATCATGAAAGATATATTTCCTTCACTCATTTTGGCAAATAACATTACTCTTTAACATTATAGTGCTTCTAGTTTAAGACCACTATATAGTGCTTCATGTTTAAGATGACTTATATGATGTGATCTCCTCTCCTTCTCTGTAAGAATAATATTCAGCAAGTCTTTCAGAAGTTCCATGCTCTGTTAAAAGAAGAGTTCAGCCCTGCTGACGTCCAGGTCATTTCCTGTCCTTCCATGGAACAGGTAATCCATAACACTGAAGCTCCCTGTTACTTTTAGGTCCCCTTGGGTATTTTACTTGAGTAGAAAATGTCTTTGGGCAAACATATTTCTAGTTTTAAAAACTGCACATTATTTTATTCTGATAAGCAAGAATTCTTTGGGGGATGGTTTTAGAATGTTTAGTTGCATTTCAATCCTTTCCAATATTGAATATTGCTGTGTTTACTATGAATAATGTGTTTGTGAAAGACTTAAATAGTGGCATGTAGTTTGCTGAATAATTTGTTTAAAATGCACATAATAAGATGCTCAAATTTCAAATAAAAAAATGGAAGTTATAGAATACCCATTATATATTTGGAGTAGCCTGGTGCTGTGGAGGAAGTTCTATGTCTGGTCTTCAATTCAGTTTAGAAATTTAGTATATGGTAAGGACTAGAGATTGTTGGGGAAAGTGGTCATGCTAGTGAGAGCCTGGTCGGAGAGGGCAGAGCCTGGGGGAGAGGCACAGGTGATAGTGAAGTGTGGATACATCTTTTGAGGAGTGTTTTGGAGTGGACTGGGAGCTGGGGGGTAAAATGGGTCATTTTGTTTGGTTACCTGAGAAACAGGCGAGGGAGGGGTGATTTAAAATCTTTAGGTCCAGAATTGTACAGTCAAAATACTTTCTATAAGTCATTTGAAGTAATCACCTTCTGTGATTGTACCACTAACTTGATGTGTAGTTAAGTTTATTTTCAATATTTAGAGATTCTTTCCCTGTTTTATTTTTTTTAATTACCTAAAATAGGGCGGCACCTGTGGCTCAGTGAGTAGGGCGCTGGCCCCATACACCGAGGGCGGCAGGTTCAAACCCGGCCTCGGCCAAACTGTAAAATTACCTAAAATATTTCTATGATTTCTAAGTCAGAATTGTAGAACAAGGTAAATTTGCCCTTTCCAGTCTGCCCCAGCCTTTTCTCTCCCTCTCCTATAGATAACTGCTTTTTTTTTTTTTTTTTTTAAGAGGTGGGGGTGTTAATTTGAAGTTGCATTATAAATGAATCCTCTCGCCTCAGCCTTCTGTAGCGGGGACTATAAGCATGTGCCACCACGTCTGTTTTAGATGCTATTTTTATTAGTTACTATATTGTCCTTCCTTTTTTTTTTTCTAAAGATAGAGGAAAGTGCATATTTATGTGTTCGTGAGGAAGATTGAAAGAGAGGAAAACATCTTGAGTAGAGAATGTGGGATAGAATCTCAGGAACAGTCGGGGAAGGCCTTTGCCAGGCACAGACACAGGTGGTGGTATAAGGGGAGCGGGTGGAGACTTCTCTGAGTGTTTCATGTTTCTGAGTGACAACAAGGGTCATCGCTGAGACTGAGGAGGAGAGGAAGTGCTAGAAGTTTAGGAGGAAGGCTCACGAGTTCCATGGTTATGATCATCCAAGAGAAACCATTCACCCTAGTTCTGTTTTCTTAGGCAGTCCTATGTATCATAATATCCAATATATGGCAGTACAAATGTTTTTGTAAGTTTATTTTGTTATAATTTCAAACTTATAGAAAAGATGCAGGAATGGTGTAAGGAGCTCCCACATATCCTTTCCCTAATTTAACTTTGTTTCATTTGCTTTGCTCTCACTTGTGCTTGTTTCCCCCACCCCCCAATCACCGGAGAGGAAGTTGGAGGACATTGTGCCACTTATGCCTAAGTAACTTGGACTGTATTTCCTAAAAACAAAGAAAGTCTCTTAACACTATTCCCGTACAGTTATCAAAACAGGACACTGAGTGTTGCTTTAGTGTCTATTCCACCGTTTGTATACACATTTCATTAGTGTCCCAGTAATGTCCTGTATAGGATTCTTCCCCCTCAGTCCAGGACCAGGCCCAGATTATACATTGCTGTCAGGTATCCGATTTCCTTAGTTTCTTTTGACTTGGTGCAGTTCCACAGCCTTTCTTTTTCTTTTTCTTTTTTTTTTTGTTTATTGTTTTAGTGACAGAGTCTCACTCTTGCCCTGGGTAGAGTGCCGTGGTGTCATCATAGCTCACAGCAGCCTCAAACTTTTGGGCTCAAGTGATCCTTTTGCCTCAGTTTCCATAGCAAGTTGCCCACTGCAATGTCTGGCTAGTTTTCCTGTTTTTAGTAGAGATGGGGTCTCACTCTTGCTCAAGCTGGTCTCAGCCTCCTGAGCTCGAGCCTGTCTTGGCCTCCTAGAGGGCTAGGATTACAGGCATGAGCCACAGCCAGTCCTCCATGGCTTTTCTTGACCTTGACAGGCCAGATATTTTGTATCCTCCTTCTGGCAGCACAGATTTATAAAAGAGATTGGGGGAGGGGGGATCTAGATTACCAAAGCAGTTGTATCATAGAGAAGGGTTCATAGCCAGGTCTGTTGACCTGTAGGTCCCCAGGTCCTGAGTGACAGACACCTAGTGTGCAGGCTGCCATTCCCTTCCTGTCACCACTGTGACCTGATGTCCTGACCCTCCTTTAGACAGTGGGTAGGTCACCCTCTGTGATTGATCAGAGTTGGCATGTGAGCTCAAATTCACTTGTCATGTCTGTTCTTAAGCATTTAAAAAAAGTCACTTAAAGAATTCATCTTACACACAATTCTTACCACAACACATTCTGCATAGGACATTGTACAACAGATTATGTAGATGTATTTCTGTCATTCATTACCATTTGTATAGTTTTACCATCACCCTCCTTGGATTTTAGATGACTAACAGCTCAGATTTGATGGTGGAGTATAACTCTCCACAGGGCCTCCAAGCTCAGTGGCAGCTTCAGAGATAGACGGCTTTGCTCACACTTTGCGGCATATTTGTTGGCCTCATAAAAATCTCGGTCTTTTTCTCTTCCTGCTGTCTTTGAAACTCTAAACAACTTTCCTTGAGGTTGGTATTCCTCAGCAGAACTAACCTACCTCTTCACTTTGCTTTTCAGCTGAGCCTCGTGCTGTCGGTTTCTAAGTGAGCAGGCCATCGCGCTGTGTGTGTGCTGGTCTGTTGGGAGGAGAGGGCTGAGAAGTCCTGCAGCCTGCAGAACGCTGAGGAATGTGGGGACGTCCCTGAGAGCCACACAAGCCTGCTGCTCAGTGCTGACTGCAGAGTGAAATACAGGCAAAGCGCCGAGACTTTAGTGTTTCCCTTTTAAAAGCATCAAAATGCCAAAGATTAATCTGTGAGTAGTGGTAACTATCTCATTTAAATGGTCACAAGGAATATAAAGTTTTTAAGAGGTTGCTGTGGCGGCACGCAGTGAAATGGTTCCTCACAAAAGATGTGCAATGAAAACAGGTTCAGTAAGTAAAGAACTTCACAGAAACACAGCTAATGAGAAAGCTTCTAAGGGTAGGGTTTGCTAGAACATGAAACACTATAACACTTAACCACTGAGCATTCCGCAGTGACTGTTCTTTTAATTTGTAGAAATATTATTTCTACTCTCTATTTGGTGTAATGTTTCTTCTGTCATTTTGAAGTTTACGTAGTTTGGAGTAGATTGGTTGCTTCTGAGAAGAGGTTCTGCTTTTCTGGAAAGTCAGGGTGTTATCTTTCTCTCCATTTGATGTGAGCTAGTTTGAAGATGCAGGGACCTGGTGTAAGGCTCCTGTCTCGGTATTCCTTGAGTTGCTAAGGTACAGAACGTTGCAAGCAGGAGCTGCAGTTTCCTCATGATAGATGCACGCACTGTCTTTAATGAGGATCTTCACGGTACCATAGTCAGTGTTTGTGAGTGCAAAGTACCAGTTAGGTGTCTAAGATCCTGGCATATAATGGAGAGAAGGAAACCTGAAGAATAGCGTATCTCTTGAATAAAGGTTAGGGTTACCGCCCTTCTGCACGCTGCCTTTGGTCTTAGCAGTTCTTTGAAAAGCAAACACTTTCATGTCCTGTCTGTTCATTCAGCTGGCTGTGCTGTGTACCAGCCTGTGAATCTCCACCCTGCTACAGCAGAGTACATTTTACCAACAGACGTGAGGATGACGAACACTGCCCACACCATAAACTACTGCACCATATCATATCAGGGATTATAAATAAATTATGTACATCTATGAATTTTCCCACAAATTCTTATTTCCTGATTGGACTGCTTTTGCCTCCAATGTTACAGTAAACGTAACCTGATTCTTGGTTCAAAAAGAATTCTGAGTTATTGAAACACTAATCTAGGGGTGGGACACTGTAGAGGGTTCTGGAATGGGACCAGCAGTCCCGGTGGTGCCGTCGGTGCCTGGAACTCATTAGTCATGACCGAGGCAGCACTTCGGTAGGGCACAGGTGCGTTCTACATCCTGATGTCTGTCATGTGTTAACAGGTCACTTGTTTTTCACTCAGTTTAAATTGGTGATGGATGATGCTTGATAGAGCTTATTACTCTATATTTGGGGAAGGCAGAAGGTAAGAGGGTCCATGTTCATTCTTTGCCATGAAATGAATGAATTAGGAAGATTATATTTACTTAACTGTTTTTAAATACCTGTTCAATGAAATAAACTGTAAAATATCCAGTTTTTTGTATTATATGTACATTTGATTTTTAAATAGCCTTTCCAAAGAAATGAGGGCATGATTATTATACTATAAATACTGTGATTGATTTAATTTGATGTACAGGGAGAAGTGTGTTCTTAAGGATAAAAATATTTAATGGCACTCATACTTGTGTTTTGATCTTTTATTTCTTGAAACACTCAAACACTTTATAAAGTGCCGAGTAGGTGACAGTGATCCAGCTTGTTTGCTAAATGAATATTTGTTTAAATATGTACAGTTTCAAGTGTTTACTTATACAAAGAGTGTACATACTTTCAAATAATTAATTTAAAGTGCTTTATATTATTTGGCTAGAAATTGCTGTTTTTAATAAATGTGAATTTTTAAAATAAAGATTTTTGCTTCCTACTTTGTTTTCATGTGTTTCATGTGTGTGTAGATTCTTTTAAAATTTTTTATTGAAATTTTTATTAAGGTAACTTGTAGATTCACATACAGTTGTAAGAAAGAACACAGAGAGATCCCATGAACCCTGTACCCAGTTTCTTGCAATATAATAACATCTTTTAAAACTATAGCACAATATCACAACCAGGATATTGATGTTAATACACTCCACCAATCTTAGTCACATTTCCCCAGTTTTACTTGTTCTGTGTGAATTCCTTTGGCAAGATAATTATCTTAGACATTTTTGAAGCATCTTAATGCTTCATTAGTTAAAAGACAATTTCATTTTTTTCTTTGTTTGCAAAACTGCCAATTTCCTAAATACTGTCAGCACAAATAATTGTATTAAAATTTAGTATTATTGTAGTAGCAGTGTATACACATTCCGACCCCCCTCCCACCTTCCCACTCTCGTTTTCACTTTTTTTTTTTTTTTGAGACAGAGTCTTACTATGTCGCCCTTGGTAGAGTGCTGTGGCATCACAGCTCATAGCAACCTCAAACTCCTGGGCTCAAGCGATTCTCTTGCCTCCGCCTCCCAAGTAGCTGGGACTACAGGCGCCAGCCACAATACCCAGCCTTTTTTTCTTTGTTGCAATTGGCATTGTTGGTTAGCTGGCCCGGGCTGGGTTTGAACTCATCAACTTTCATGTATGTGGCTGGCACCGTAACCACAGTGCTACAGATGTGGAGCTCCCCCAACCAGCACCGCCCCCTTCCCCCTCACCCCCGTTTTAATAATACCATATCTTTCAGTTCTCTTCTACTGTTACTTCATGAGTAAGATGGAATAGTTGTCCTTAGTCAGCCTTTTAAGAAGGGGCCATTAAAAGGGGCCAGTTAAAGGAACCTGGGGATGTTGATAGGAGATTCTCCTCAGAAGAGAGGGACCTTTATTGATTCTCTTTTGGAACAACCACTTTTCCACTGTGGTTGTTCTTTGAAACAAGGACTCTTTTGCCTGAGTGGGCTGGGGTGTAGTGGTCTTGAACTTCTGGTCTCAAGTTGTCCTCCCACTTCAGCCTCCCAAGCTGCTGAGATATGGGAATAAGCTACCCTTCCTGGCCCTGGTTCTTATGCTAGCTTAACTATCTTCTGTTCCTCAGCACTGAATTTATACAAAAAGGAAACAGCTGCTAGAAACCCAGTACAGCCTGATAAATGTGTATATGTATTTTTAAAAATGAAAGGTTTTAAAAAACCTTTTTTTCTGATTGTAGATATGTGCTCACTACTAGACATTTCTGTAGTGCTTGAATTTTGGTTTAAAATGTGAAAGTCTTTCATAAATGTGCCTTCAGTTGTAAACTACAATTAAATGTTTGTCATATAGCTTCCAGATTTTTTAAATGTATATTCTAAAATATTTTTCCATACAACATTGGATTCTTTTACACATTTTAAATGAAAATCAAGTGGGTTTTGCTTATCATTGTATGCAGACACACACATAAATATGTTCATATTCTGTTGCTGAACTTTCTGAAGGTAAGTTACAGACTTCATGACTTTTTGCCCCTAAATTTTACTCCTAAATAATTCAGCATCCATCTCCAAAGAACAGAGTATTCTCCTACATAATCCCAATACCATGATCACACCTTAAAAAAATAAATTCATACTCAGTCTTACTATGAAAGCTATAACCCAATTATAGCTCAAGAAAAAGGGAAGAGGGAGGGGAAGGGATGGGAGAAGATGGGTGGAGGGAGAGTAATTGGTGGGACCACACCTATGGTGTATCCTACAAGGGTACACATGAAATTTACTAGGTGTAGAATATAAATGTCTTAACACAATAACTAAGAAAATGCCGTGAAGGCTATGTTATCCAGTTTGATGAAAACATTTCAAATTGTATATAAAATCAGCACATTTTACCCCATGATTGCATTGGTGTACACAGCTATGATTTAATAAAATAAATAAATAATTAAATTCAGTAATATATGTAGTTCATATTTTAGTTTCTCTAATTGTCCCCATAAAATGTCTCATAGCTTTTTTAAAACTCAAGTTCACACATTTTACTTGGTTGTCACACCTCTTTAGTCCTTTTTTAATTTAGACCATTCCTCTTAATGTATTTGCTTGTTTTCATAATACTGGCTTGGGGGGGGGGTAAAGAATCTTAAGTCTTACTTTATAGATTGTGCCGTAGTCTAAATGTTCCTGAGTTTTCCCATTAGTAAATTCAGAATACAAGCGCAGGACATGCATTATTTTCTTTCTTTCTTTTTTTTTTTTTTGAGACAGAGTCTCAAGCTGTCACCCTGGATAGAGTGCCGTCACAGCAACCTCCAATTCCTGGGCTCAAGTGAGTCTCTTGCCTCCGCCTCCCAAGTAGCTGGGACTGCAGGCGCCCGCCACAACGCCCAGCCATTTTTTGGTTGCAGCCGTCGTTGTTTGGAGGGCCCGGGCTGGATTCGAACCCGCCAGCTTAGGTGTATGTGGCTGGAGCCTTAGCCCGCTGAGCCACAGGTGCCGAGCTGACATGCATTATTTTCAAATGCATGGAACATTTGCCAAGATAGATGTGCCCAGCCACAAGAAAACAAAACAACAAAAAGTCCCAAACGTGATCTGTAGCAGCGGCCTCAGCAAGTGGTGATCTGTCCCTCTCCGTCAGGGAACACGTGGCAGTGTCTGAAGATAACGTGGGTTTCATGACTGGTGTGTGTGGAGTGTTACTGGCTTCTAGTGGGTAGAGGCCCTAGGTGCTACTGGACATCCTGCCTGCACAGGACAGTCCCCACAGCAAAGAATCACATGGCCCCAAATGTTAATATGGCAGAAGTTACAAAAGCCTGCTGTGTACAGTAGCAGCCTCCCAAGCTCCAGCTCTTGCTATTCCTTTCACCTGGCTTAGTTGTTTTCATACCTGACACATGATAGATTTTGCTCCCTCAACCCTAATCCAGATTGCAAGCTCCGTGGGAAAGGAACTTTTTTTGGCTCATGCCCAGCACCTATAGCAATGCGTGCACTGGTGCCCAGTAAGTATTTGCTGAGGTTCTGTTGCCCAAGTCCCACACCATCCTGTCACTACCAGCTGCTGCCCTTTCTCTATCCCAGACAGCACTGCAGTTCCTCCTCACCCCCGTATTTCCAATGCCCTCGCCCTGGGTCAAGGCCTTTATTTCCAGTTCTTTGCTTAGAACTTTGTAATATCTTTACAACAAGAGCCCAATCTTATGAAACTTTAACCTCCTGCATATGCACAGGCTCTGAGGCCTGGTCTACCCCCCATGCATCCTCTCTGCCTTGTTCTTGAATGCAAACAAGCCATGACTGTCTAACTTGAGCAGGAAAGGACTTTATTGGAAAGATATAGGGGACTGTAGGGACAGACCAGAGGCTGGAGAACCAAAAGGATGAAAACAGAAAGCTTCACAGTTGTGTTTTGTTTTCAAAGCAGAGAAAGTTGGTCCCTACTGTTTCCACTGCTATGGCAGAGCTGGGTCCCTGCAGCTTGTTTTTATCTTAGGCGAGCTACCCTCTGCCACACCCACATTGTGTGTGTGTGTGTGTGTGTGTGCGTCTGGTTTCTAAACTTTGAGTACTGGAACAAAGGAGGACATTTTTCTTTGGGTCACTTAATTTATTGCCTCTTAGCTACAAAATGCCCATTTTTGCCCTATCTTGCGATTCTTCACTGTCTGTGCAATGCTGGTCTTGTGGGGTGGTAGAGGGACATAGTATGGCCTGGGGGAGGTGTACCTTCTGTTTCTGGTGTGTGCTTTTCCTTCCTTGGGCTGCCAGTAGAGGCCAGGCGGTCTGCTGGCACTCACCCTCTGGGGAGTTTTCCTGGCATCCCAGTGAGCAGCATCTGTGAACCAGCAGCCTCTGTACCCCAGCAGCCACTTCCTGCGTACTCACTACCCCGCACAGAGATAGTTCACCCTGCTTTCACTGCTTCTCAATTCTTAAACTTCTCTTTTGCCCTTTTTAGTATTTACTTGGTATTGGTTTACATTGCATTTTTCCTGTTCAAATAACGGTGTGATCTCTGACTAGACCTTGACTGATAAGTCTATATATTTTTTTGTTTCTGTGGTTGGAGGCAGGGTACTGTTGCCCATTACTAAATGCTCTCAAGGGTGATTCCTCATAAAGGAGGACTGGGGTTTGGACAGCCAAAGGAAGAGTTGTGTCCAACGCATCTCCACATGCCATGCTGTGTCTCTCCGAGTCGTCTGGCTCTCTGCATCTCTGCACAAACGCTGCCTTTGCCTCTCCCTGGATCTCCCAGAAATGCCACACCCCCAACTTCCTCTTCATCCTGCAGCTCCGTGCAGAAGGGGCCTCCCTGCCGTTCCTGGTGCCCTTCTCCTGAGCTCCACTGGGCTTCCCTGATGAGGCAATTGTGGCATCATTCTGCCTTTTCTTCGCGTCTCTGTCCCCTGGCTCTATAATCTCCAGGAGCAGAGGGCCCCTCTCAGCACGTGGTGGGTGTTCAGTGTGGATTTGTTGCATGGCCTAACTAAACACTGAGGAAACACCCTGTGCGAGGGCTTATTTACCTTGGGACGTTTACTGTTTAATTACCCATCAGACAATCCTCAAGTATAACCTACCAGGACAATATTCTTGATAAACAGCCCAACATAATTTTCATTTCTAGAAGTGCTTTTTCTGCCAAGTTATTGAAAATAAAATGATGCTGAATCAGGGAGCATTTGTTCTCTGAGGAATGTGGGGGACTGGGAGGGGTCGGGATGTGCAGCAGACAGAGTGTTATAGTTTCAGTTAGGTCCCCCCAGATTCATGTTGAAGTCCTAACCCCCAGTGCCTCAGAATGTGACCTTACTGGGAAATAGGGTCATTGCAGATGTGCTTAGTTAAAATGAGGCCGTGCTGGAGTAGAGTGGGCCCTTAATTCAATATAATTGGTGTCTTTAAAACAAGAGGAAGCATGATAAACACATACACCCACTCACAGGGAGAGCGCCCCATGAAGGCTGGAGTGCGCTGCCACAAGTCCAGGGACTGTCCCAGGCTGGGACGGATCCTACCCTGGTGCCTTCAGAGGGAGCACAGCCCTGCCGACGCTGTAATCTTGGACTCCAGTTTCCAGAACTGTGAGTCAGGAACTTCCCACGGGTTCAGCCATTCAGTGTGTGGTACTTTGTTACAGCAGCCTGGCAACGAGTACAGAAGATGGGACCTGGATTTTTCTGGTCCTGGACATCCGGTGGGCTACTTCCTTAGTCTGTGGTCTATGAGGGGCTGTGATTCTCTTCCTTATGGAAACAGTCTGTGAGGACTGTGTGGCTCTGCCTGGCCTTTGATAACAGCCCGCACAGAGCAGCAGTTATGCTAGGAGCTGGAAATCCACATTTCTCTGTCTTTTAAATGTTTGGCAACAGAAGATTTTAAAACAGGGTGCTGTCCAAAGAAAATGCCTCAGCCAGGCTGTCTGTTTACAACCTCCATGTCTATGAGATAATGTCAGGAGTCTCGGGCAGGGAGAAGGCTCGGGAGCAGACCTGGGGGGCGATAACAAGAGCCAGCATCTATTCAGCATGGTTCTGAGTGCCCCCCCATGTCATCTTGTTTACTCTTCAGTGTAACTCTGTGAGCTGTATTCTTTGATCGTCTTATGTTACAGAAGAGGAAACTGAGTCACGAGACCCCACTACCTTTCCCAAGGTCACACAGCTAAGATCCACACTGAGGGCCATCTGGGTCCAGGGAACACATGACTTCAGTTCCAGAGGAGACTTCTTCCAGTCCTGGTGTGTGGTGAAGGGTGTTGGTGGGAGGGGCTGAGGGATGGCTGCAGGCTTGGAGTGTGCTCACGGCTTCTGTTTTTTTTTTTTTTTTATTGTTTTTATTAAATTATAATTTTGTACCTTGATGCATTTATGGGGTTCAGGGTACTGCTTCAATATACAATGTGAAATGCTTACGTTGAACTAAGTAACACATTCATCACAATTATAATCATTTCTTAATAGTTTTGAAATGTACCATTGCATCATGCAGATTAGGTAAGGTCTCCACAAACACCCTCCCTCCTCCCATAGTCCCACTCCCCTCCCCCCTCTCCTCTCTTCCCTTCCACTTTCTGGACTGTAATTATGTTTTGCCATTCGTATGAGTGTGTAGGTGTTTATATATTGATTTCATAGTAGTATTGAGTACATTGGATACTTTTTTTCCATTCTTAGGGTACTTTACCAAGAAGAAGATGTTCCAGCTCCATCCAGGTAAACATAAAAGATGTGAAGTCTCCATTTTTTTTTTTATGGCTGCATGGTATTCCATGGTGTACATATACCACAATTTGTTAATCCATTCATGGGTCGATGGGCAGTTGGGTTGTTTCCATGTCTTGGCTATTATGAATTGGGCTGCAATAAACATTCTGGTGCAAATGTCTTGGTTTTAAAATGATTTTTGATCATCTGGGTATATACCTAGTAGAGGATTTGTGGAATCGAACAGTATGTCTGCTTTTAGTTCCTTGAGTATTGTCCAAACTTCTTTCCAAAAAGGTTGCATTAGCTTGCATTCCCACCAGCAGTGTAGAAGTGTTCCCTTCTCTCCGCATCCTCACCAACATCTGAAGTTTTGGGATTTTGTGATGTGGGCTAATTTTAGTGGAGTTAGATGATATCTCAAAGTAGTTTTGATTGCATTTCTCTGATGATTAAGGATGATGAGCATTTTTTCATGTGTTTGTGGGCCACGCGCCTGTCTTCATCAGAGGTGTTTCTGTTCAAGTCTCTTGCCCACA
This sequence comes from Perodicticus potto, assembly GCA_963574655.1. NCBI lineage: Eukaryota > Metazoa > Chordata > Mammalia > Primates > Lorisidae > Perodicticus > Perodicticus potto. Next base: position 436 of record CAUYRH010066461.1, on the reverse strand, counting down.
TGGAAATGGGGTTATTTATTCTTTTATTATTGATTAGTTTGAATTCTCTATAGATTCTAGTTATCAGACCTTTGTCAGAAGCATAACCTGCAAAAATCTTCTTCCATTCTGAAGGTTGTCTATTTGCTTTACTTACTATGCTCTTGGCTGTGCAAAAGCTTTTTAGTTTGATCAGATCTCAGTAATGTTTTTGTTTCGTTTTTGTTTTTGGAGTTTTTGGTGGGGGCCAGGTTTGAACCCACCACCTCTGGTATATGGGGTCTGTGCCCTACTCCTTTGAGCCACAGGCACCACCTGCCAATAATGTATTTTTGGTGTTGCTTCAATTGCCTATGGGGTCCTCCTCATAAAACATTCTCCCAGGCTGATTTCTTCAAGTGTTTTCCTTACAGTCTCTTCTAGTATTTTTTATAGTTTCATGCCTTAAGTTTAAATC